>ML816685.1:17788-33057 GCA_009831015.1 Picea engelmannii | reverse complement strand
TGAGCTTTGTAATGTGTAGGAATATGTGAAGGATTAATTCAAAGGACTTCTCGAATACTTCCTCCACCATTTCAATATTTGAGAAGATAATTCAAGCCCATTCCAAGGAGAAGATCATGGAGATTTGGTTGGAATATCTTATCCAAAATATATGAGAGATATGTGTGAGGATTTAAAGAGATTATATTTTGTAATAATGGAAAATAGGTTGAGAGAATAGTGGATCTGTAATAATGAGATGGTTATCTTATCTTCAAGGCTCTCATGTATAAAAGAGAGTGCTCTCTCTTCATGAGAAGGGGGAATTAGGATGTAATTAGAATTAGAGTAGTCATTAGGATTCAAAAGAGAAAAGGATTATTAGCTTTGATTCATATTCTTTCATTGTTATGCTTTCATGATTGTCATTTGATTATTGTTATGTAATTCAAGATAGCTTTATTGTGTGAGCTCACATATATTATTTGTCGTTAACTCTTCAGATGTTGTATTGTTTTTCCTTTATGCAATTTCCTGCTTTCCAAGATTAATGTTTCCTGCTTTCCTAGATTAGTTTCATTTCGGCAATTTAGATTAGATTACTTCTACTTCAGTCCTGCATATATAGTGCGTGTTCTTCATAAGCCTACGAACCTCGGATTGACAAATTAAATGGTTGGGCAAATACTAAAACGGAATTAAACGACAATATTTCTGCCTAACAGAAGGAAACCCTCTTTTTTGTATGAAGGCATTGTATTGCGACTGTGGATGAGAGTGAATATTGTATTCTGAGAGAGGAGACTGTGAGAGTAAAAAGAGGAATTTACAGCGGGTGTGTTTTAGGTTGTATCCCTTCATTTGATGGACAATAATAAAGGAAAGACCTAGAAATTTCTCTAGTGGACGTAGCCCACAGTGGGTGAACCACGTATATCTGTGTCTCTATTGTATTGTGTATCTTCTATGTTTTATTTCCGCATTTGTTTTATTTTATTTCTCCATGATCCTGTTTTTCTAACCAGAAATGTCATTTTCATCTTGGATATCATATCTTAATCCATTAAGATATCTAACAACTTTCTCAGGATTCTCTTCTATATGACCAACTCTTATATTCAATTTAGAAAACTCTTCAGTGTATTCTTTAACTGACATACCTCTTTACTTTAAATTATGCATTTGTCTAAAAAGATTAAGTTGATAGTCTCATAGCATGAATTTACCTTTTAATTTTTCTACCATTATGTCCCAGCTCTTGATTCTTGTCTTGCCTTTGTTCTTCCTCTCAACTTGTACTCCATCCCACCAGAGTAATGCATGTCCTTTCATCCTTGTCACAATAAATATTACATTTTTCTCACGAAGTACATTTTCATATTAAAATAACTTGTCCAAAGTATTGATCCAGTCCATCAATTCATCTACACTCAGGTTGCCTTCATACAGTGGCACCACCATTCTTGGTTTAGAGATAACTCCCATGATAAATCTAATTAATTTTTCTTCAACACCTTCTTCTTAAGGCTCTGCTCCATCTTCAACTTCTGCAACTTCTTCTTCTTCACTGACATCTCCCAAGTTGGCACCTCTTCGTTGATCATCTTCCATTGCCTCCAATCGTGCCTGCATATTTCTCATTTATTCAATGACTTCATTATTTGCAATAGGTCTTCTTCGACCTCGACCTCTTTCAATTATCCTCTCTCGGATTCTGTGTGCTCTGATACAAAACCGATGACCAATTCAGATTGGTTCTCTCTCTTAGAACTCCAATCATTATGCAAAGTTCATTAATTAAACATAATTTCCAAATTCAAATAAATTCAAATTTTACCATACGTGGGCACTTAGCTCTTTTCCTTTCGCTATGTGACCATATGATGGAACCGAGGGCTTAATTTCATGTGCCAAGCTCTTTTAATAATATGACCATATGTTAAAAACTGCACGCTCATGCACAAAGGTACGCAATCAATCTGGGTCGTTGATCTAGATCTCAGATCCTTTCTAGTCCGTTGATCAAAACTGAATACAAATCATTGCCACCACGAGGCCTGGTGTATCTCGGTGTTGGGAATTTTTATGCCATCCAACACTTTAAACATTTGATGGTTGCGGTTTGTTGTGACGAGGGCCGCCGATCTTCGATTCAAAGATTTAATCTTCGTCATTCATTTATTATAAAGAGTTTCAAATGTGTCCACGTTGAAACTGTGTGTGGAACCACGTGGGCGAATAATCGAATGTCATGTACTTTATTGACACACGTTGATCCTACACTGTATATCTGCCACTCCAATCAATGGTTATATCTTACACTTGTGAGTCCCCTTTTTATATTGTGACGATATTGATTGGGGATTGATCACCGTCGATCCTATCATGATCGATGGTGGATCGTTATTCTCCTTATTGTGATTTTTCTTTCCATTCTGAATATGCCATGTATATTAGACCATCGAACTTCGAGATTTCAAGATTATTCAAGCAATGAGAAAATGTCGATGCGCCAAAATATTCTGGACTGTCAATCTAATCTCCTGGTTCGATCCTAGTTGTCCCTTATTTACTCTGCAAAATGACTTCTATAGTCCAACCATAATTATCCTCCACTGAAGTGGCACAAGGACTGTAAGACTCACTCTCCCAAGTCAAGACAAGTACTCTACAACTAACATAGCCTTGTAACCAATGCAACTCTATAACTAAGACAACCTTGCAATTGATTCAAGTCAAGTGTCATTTGGTTTACTTGGTATTAATAATGCAAAATTGATCGATTCACTGCTTTTATTTGTAATCAATCTCTCTCTTCTTTAAAGAGGATTTACATAGAAGATTAAGGGAGGTTGGATAATTTAGTGATAGCTTGTTTCATTGTCGTTTAGGACATTTATCCTTGATAAAGATATTCTTCATTGTGATTCAATGTAGTTAATAGCAAACAATCTTATTGTTTTTGCATAGATTTCTCATGTTTGATTGCTTGCATTTCTGCATTTTGCATTATATATTGTTATCCCTTTGACAATGTGTCAATTGGTTTAAGCAACTCTACAATGCAATTGACACAACACAACAACTAACACAATCTTGTAATTGATGCAATTGACATGAGTTAAGTATCATTTTGTATTCTTAATATTGATAACATAGGATTGAACCTGTTCAATGCCATCCTTGTTCAATGCCATCCTTTGTAACCAATCTCTCTTTTCTTTATAAAGAGGACTACATATAAGATTAAGGTAGATTGGATGATTTCAGAATGTCTTGTTATTTCATTCCTACTTAGGACATTTATTCCTAATAGAGATTTTCTTTCTGATGTAGTGCATGTAATCAACACAAGAGTGTTATTTTTTTTTATCATAAAGTTTTCATGTGTTTCCTTACATCTATTCATTTGGAATTACAAGTTAGTAACCCTTTGACACTCTCTTCCTTGATTCAACCTGGGAATCAGATCACCTAAGCTACCACATGACACCTTGTGATTGGTTGAAGGGCCACATGTAAGCACTCTAGGTGGCAACATTTCCAACTAGCTAGGCATCAACCTTTTTTTCTTTTATGCAACCATATTCATGCATATGCTCTATATATGCCCTTTTCCTTTGTTTCTTATGCCTTGTTACTTTGGTGTGGAATGAGGAGCATAGATCTTTATGTGGCATGTGTTGGAGAAATTAATTTCTCTACCTACCTATCTACCTACCACTGGCGCTTCAACTATCTTCGAGAGAATTATATCACCGCCTTTCCACCGGTTGTTTCGGGAAAGCTTTGGATCTTCCATATTCTTCCACACTCTCTATAAAATCAAAAGCAATGTAACCATTTCAGTAAGTGTGCAATACAATCATTTTTCTATGCATTTTATTGTTCCTTTACTTCTGCCTACTCATCGTGGTATCAGAGAAAGAGAGTTCATGTGCATTGTGGAGAGGAAGCTGCAGCTTCCAGGTAGAGCAGTGAGAGTTGGACGCCGAGTTAGCAGCATGAGCATGAGTGTTGTGCATTGGGTTGAGGAAGCCACAGCTTCCAGATTGAACTGTGAGAGCTGAAGAGCAGTGTGGGTCAATTGTTGGGAGTACAAGAAGCTCCCCAACATTGTGAGGATTACCCACCCAATTTGTCCCCGACATTGTTGTTTACCAAGTGCGTGGTGAATGGAAGAGGCCAGTGCCCAAGAATCAGGGTATCACTTGAGTTGAGTTCCAGCATAGCTTGAGATCCATAGCAGAAGGGAGAGTCAGCTTCCAGGAGAGGCGAAGAGCAGAGCCTTTTTGAAGAAAGATCCACCAAGAGTTGTAGCAGTCGCGCCTGTGGTTTGAGGGTCTCATAGTCGTCGTATTTTCTAGAGAACCCACCAGGGGTCACAGGCGCGTGACTCCCTTCTTACCGTCTGCCTAAAAAGTAAAACCAGGTTGCGTCCACTCACGAGTGTCGCGGGTCAAAAACGTTTTTTGTTGGTGTTTTGCTGTCATTGTAGGGAGAAGATAGCCAAGGGATTCCACAGGTGGACAACCGGTTCTATTGAAGGAAAGTCTACAAAGTCCGTTTCGAAGTCCCAGAAGGCTGGCCTGCAATTCCTAGTTGAAAGTGTTTCCCACTTCCTAAATTCTGGAAAGTGTGCAGAACGTGTTGGTGTAGGGGCTTCTGTTTATTTGGCTGTGTTTTTGGAGTATCTAGCAGCATGGGTATCTCCCACAACAAACAAGTCGAGAGCAGGTAGTAGAGGTAGCCCGAGCTTATTAAAGAATACGAAAAAGGTATACTCTTAGTCGCCTATTGACAGAGAGACAAAGAACTCACCTTCTATAGTCTTTTGCCTATTTTGCTGGAAACAAAAAATTTGCTTGATTTTTTTAAAAAGAAATGGCATCAGGAATGTTTCAGCAACTTATGATTCCAACATTTTCTGGAAAAAAATATGATAATTGGGCATTTAGAATGAAATTAGCATTTGACTCATCTGATCTATCAGATATAGTAATGAATGGCTACACTGAACCACAAGATGAGTCTATTTTGATTGTTGATGAAAAGAAAAAGCTTGATGAAATTAGGCAAAAGAATAAAAGGGCTTTGCAGATAATTGGACAAGCGTTGGACGATTCTGTTGTTGGAAGGATTAAATCATCCACTACAACCAAGAAAGCATGGAACATTCTAGAGACAACATATCAAGGCACTAACAAGGTAAAAATTGCCAAACTCCAAGCACTTAGAAGGGAATTTGAAAACTTGCAAATGAAATATTTTGATTCAATAGATCAGTTTACATATCGCATTACGGAGTTGGTTAATCAAATAAGGAAAAATGGTGATGAGCTAAAAGATCAGAAGGTTGTAGAAAAGGTTTTAAGAATTTTGCCTAGAAAATTTGATTCAATAGTTGTGGTAATTGAAGAATCTAAAGATTTGACTAAATATTCTATGGATGAGTTGGTTGGCTCCTTGAAAAATTATGAAGACGGGTTGAACAGGAATGACAATACCTCATTGGAGCATGCATTCAAAACACAAATGACATTTGGCAGTGGCAGAGGAAGAGGAAATCCATGATTCATAGGAAGAGGAAGAGGAAGAAATAATTTTCAAAGAGAAGAAAGAAAGAGTCAAGACCCAGGAGGAAGGAGAAATCAAATTTTTAGCTCAAGGGAAAGCAATAACAATCAGGCATCACAAACGTATGACAAATCAAATATTTAATGCTATTACTGCAAGAAGTATCGTCACTTTGCAAATGAATGCCAAAAGAGACAAGCAGATATGAGAAAGAAGAATGCACATTTCTCTGAGAGTAGTTCTGAGACATTGTTTATTACATGTGATGTAGCTCAAGAAAATGCAAGTAACATTTGGTTTCTTGATAGTGGTTTAGTAACCATATGACTAGAAATAAAGGGTTGTTTGAGGATTTGAATACATCAATTAAAGCACAAATTAAATTGGGTAATGATAATATTGTAGAAGTCATGGGAAAAGGTGCAATCAATGTAATAACAAATAGAGGAAATAAAACTATTCCTGATGTTTATTTTGTGCCTGGTTTGAAGCATAATCTCATAAGTGTGGGACAACTTACTCAAAAGGGTTATAGAGTTTCTTTTAAGAATAATGTATGCACTATATTTGATATTCCTCCTAGTAAAATGGTGATTGCAAGGATTAAAATGAAAAACAACATAATGTTCCCACTTCACATGAAAAGTGAAATGATGGAGAAGATTGGAGCAAGTTTCAAGGCATCAAGTCAAGATCAAGCATGGATATGGCACTTGAGGTATGGCCATCTAAAATTTAAAGGATTGTGTTTGTTGCAAAGAAATGAAATGGTAAAAGGTTTACCATTTATTCAAGCACCAATTAGTTCATGTGAAAGTTGTATTTTGGGAAAACAACATAGGAAAAACTTTCCAAAAGAGAAGTCATATAGAGCTTTGGCACCTTTAGAAATTGTGCATACAGATTTATGTGGTCCAATGCAAACACAATCATTAGGGGGGAGCATATATTTTCTAACATTCATTGATGACTATAGTAGAAAAACATGGGTTTATTTCCTTAAACACAAATCTGAAACATTTGACAAGTTTAAGGAATTCAAGGCATTGGTTGAGAAACAAATTGGCCTATCTATTAAGATATTAAGATCAGATAGAGGAGGAGAATAAAAGTCAAATGGTTTTTTGGAGTATTGTAGGTATCATGGAAGAAAGAAGCAATTCACTACAAGCTATACACCTCAATAGAATGGTGTTGCAGAACGAAAGAATCGTACAATAATGGAGATGGCAAGAAGCATGTTGAAAGGCAAGAATCTATCTAATGAATATTGAGTTGAAGCAGTAGCTTGTGCAGTTTATATATTAAACATGAGTCCAACACAGATTGTGAGGGACATGATTCCTCAACAAGCATGGAGTGGTAAGCATCATAGTGTTTCTCATTTTAAAGTATTTGGTTGTATTGCATATGCACATGTGCCTAAACAAACAAGGAGTAAATTGGATGATAAAAGTGAAAAATGCATTTTCATTGGTTATGATGAACAATCTAAGGCATATAAATTGTTTAATCCTATAACCAAGAAAGTCATTGTAAGTAAAGATGTTGTATTCAAAGAGGAAGAATCTTGGGATGGAAATATAGACAAGACAATTACAGGTACAAGAATACTATATGAAGAACAAGGAGAAAAAAGTCAAGGAGAACAATCAAATGAGCAAGGAGAAACACCATCAAGAATTCCACAAGAAGAAAACTCACAAAGGCAAGTTGAGCAAGGAGAAACATCAAGTCCACAAGTAAGTTATGACTCAAATCCTACACTTGAATCATTAAGATCAAGATTAAGAGGCAAAAAGACTAGAAACTTGCAAGAAATATATGATCAAGGAGATAGGATAGATTTGCAATCCAATTTTTCTTTATTTATTCAAGATCTTATATATTTTGAGGATGCAATTAAGGAAGAACATTGGATTAATGCAATGAATGAAGAAATTGAATCTATTAAGAAAAATGATACATGGGATCTAGTTGATTTATCTAAGGAGAAAGAATGCATAGGTGTGAAATGGGTGTATAAAACTAAATATAAGGCAAATGGAGAAGTTGACAAATATGAGGCAAGATTAGTAGCTAAAGGATTTGCACAAGAATATGGAGTTGATTACAATGAAACATTTGCACCCATAGTAAGACTTGACACAATTAGGATGGTACTAGCTATTGCATCTCAACATAATTGGAATGTTTATCAAATGGATGTCAAAGCGGCCTTCTTGAATGGATATTTAGAAGAAGAAGTCTATGTGCAACAACCACTAGGGTATGAAGTAAAAGGACAATAAGACAAGGTTTACAGGTTGAAGAAGGCACTTTATGGATTGAAGCAAGCACCAAGGGCTTGGTATAGAAGAATAGATTCATACATGATAAAAAAAGAATTCATAAAAAACACTAGTGAGCCTACACTATACACCGAAGTCAATGAACAAGGTTAGATCATGATTGTTTGCCTATATGTTGATGATTTGATCTATACAGGAATCTCTCTATTGACATGTTTAAATCAGCAATGAAGAAGGAATTTGAGATGTCAGACTTGGGGTTAATGAACTATTTTCTTGGCATTGAAGTCACACAAAATGATAAATGCATTTTCATCTGTCAAAGTAAATATGCAAAAGATGTTTTAAAAAGGTTTAGAATGATAAACTGCAGTCTAGTTTCGACACCTGTAGCAGTTGGCACAAAACTAAGTAGAGAACAAAATGAGATGGATTTTGATTCGACCATATTCAGAAAATTAGTGGGAAGTTTGATGTATCTCACCGCAACTAGGCCAGATATAATGTATGGAGTCAGTTTGATCTCTAGATTCATGGACACACCAAAGAACTTACATTGTCAAGCATGAAAAATGTTATTAAGATACATTGCAGGGACTATGAATCATGGCATATTGTATTCCACTTCAAATAATCTGCAGTTGGTTGGATACACAGATAGTGATTTTGCAGGAAGCATTGATAACAGAAAGAGCACATCTGGATATGCATTTCATCTTGGAACAGGAGTTGTGGCATGGGCATCAAAGAAGCAACCAATAGTGACAATATCATCAACAAAAGCAGAGTATGTAGCAGGTACATCAGCAGCATGTCAAGTAGTTTGGATGCGAAGAATTTTGAAGGATCTAATGCACAATCAAGAAGAGCCTACTACAATCTACTGTGACAACAAGTCCACCATTGCACTATCAAATAATCATGTTTTTCACGAGAGGACAAAGCATATAGACATGAGATATCACTTCATTCGAGAACTTGACAACAATGGAGAACTCATCCTACAACATTGCAGATCAAAGGAGCAACTTGTAGACATGTTTACAAAGGCTTTAGCACAAGACCTATTTGAGTATTTAAGAGAAGCATTGGGCATTGTAAATATTGATGTAATTAGTAGTAGAAATTAGGGGGGAGTGTTGGAGAAATTAATCTCTACCTACCTACCTACCACTGACGCTTCGACTATCTTCGAGAGAATTCTATCACCGCCTTTCCACCGATTGTTTCGAGAAAGCTCTGGATCTTCAATCATTTTTCTATGCATTTTATTGTTACTTTGCTTCTGCCCACTCATCATGCAAAGGATAGAGGTAAGAGTGAACCCTTTTTTCTTTTATGCATACATATTCATGCATATGCTCTATGTGTCATTTTCCTTTATTTCTTATGCCTTGTTACTTTGGTGTGGAATGAGGAGCATAGATATTTTTGTGGCATGCAAAGGATAGAGGTACCACTGTATCCCTTCTCTGCACACCTTGGGTTTGCATGACCTAACTTCCACATGTCCAGGTTGATCCAAAACTCCACGTGTAGACCTCAAAATAACCCCTACCTCCACACACCTCTTTTTACTTTCAGACATTTCAAGCCTCATTTTTGTGCAACACTGTAGAGGAGCAGCTCCACATGGACCCCCTGCTTCTTCAATCACTGAACGAAGCAATAAGAGAATTTGTCCACAATGAAACTGTCATGATGAAATGTGATCGATTGTTTCGGCATATCAAAAGCATAAATGTCACGTCTCTCGACATAAGTCATGTGTACAGACATGAACATGCGTCTTCCCATAAGAATAGGTGGTTGCGTAAAATCCTTAAAAATAGAAGCAACAGCCAATCCTATTGTCGAAAAACCCATTGGGATCAACTCTTCATCAAATGCTCTCATTGTTGTATTATTCGATGTCACACTCGTACGTCAAACTTTTTAGCGGGAGGCCCTTTACACACAAGTATAGGGTTTGCTTTCGTTTGGAGTAAATGGAATACGTGGCATGGCGTGTCAAATAAAGGTCTGTACCCTCGTGGACCCGTGATCATGTCGCACACGATTCTTTCCTCTCTTAGCCGAGAAGATAAGGTGAATAAGTTTAAGAAAATATAATTAATAATCATCCTATATCCCAGGAACCAATAGCTTTTCATTGAGCACGTGAGTCTGCTATTGTAGAGACGGCCAGCCGCCATCATCCACTCATTCTATTTCAATTTCCATTTGCAAGTCATTTCATTTTCCTCCAGATTTCACTTTCTTTGTTATTTCATTCCTCTGTATGTGAATTTGTCAATGAAGGAAACAAGGATCAAGCCACCCTTTCAGCTGTCCGGGGACATTAAAATGCCGGCACTTGCAGCAGGACCTCGCCACCGTTTCAGCTGTCCGGGGACATTCAAATGACTGGTTATGGTTATTCCAAAAAAATGAAGCCATAATAATGGTTTGGTGCAAACTCTAGCTATCACATGGTGGCAGGCTCATTCTGGTAAAAACAATGCTCGAAAGCATACCTGTATATTTCCTTTCCATTGTGCATATTCCAAATGGCGTTTTGGATAAAATTCAGAAAACAATGTTTTCACTTCTTATGGGTATGTAGAAGACAAAAATATGGCATTCTGTTAGTAAAATGGTCAACCTTAGCTCGTCTGAAAGATTATGGCGGTTGGGGGCTTAAAAATATTTATTTCTTTGCTTGGGATTTGGGTGAAAAGACACTCTCACAATGATCATTCATGATGGTCTATGGGAACATTTATTGAAAAATAAATACCTACAAGATCCGTTCTTACCCTACCTCGGCAAAAAGAGCTTCAATCATATCAGGGTGTTGGAGCAAGCATTTTTTTGGAGTAACCGAGACGGAAGGGACCAAAGGAAGAAACGCGTGCCAGAAAAAAAGGAAGACCAGCGCGACAAAGGGAAAATGAAGTTATGCACTAGGAAAGGAGAAAAATCAAAGGAGAAAAATCAGTGTAAGGAGCGACTGGATCGAAGACCAACGACATGGAAGGTAGTTAGAAAGTGGGCAAGTGGAATCCACTTAGAGTTGGGGTTTTGGAGTCATAATGTAAGTGTTTTAATCCATTTATCTAGTATAAATAGAAGATGTACGAAGTAGATTGTGATATCTATCTTTGGTGTCATTTTTGAGAGAAAGAACTTGCTTTTGGAGAGTCCTTTTTGAGTCTGAGGTTTTGTATTGTTGGGAGTTGCAGAGATCAGATGAAGTCAAAGTTGAGATGTCACTGAGGGTCAGGTCGCAAGATGTGGAGCTTCATGCGACATTGGTCAGCCTCACATGCACCATTCATAATTTATGATGTAATGCGCGCAACACTATTTTGAATGGAGAATAAAGAAATAAACAAAAGATCTTTGTGGACATAGCCTAGGAGGGGGTGAACCATGATAAAATGGTGTCTTTATGTGTGATGTATTCTTTTTACATGTTTTATAATGAATGAATGGTTATATGAATGCATCTATTAGGGTTTATTTACAACACGCACTAATGAATGTTGTTAAAATGATAGATATGATGAATGTTATGATAAGACTGCATGTTAAAGTAGAGCAGTAATAAAAAAAACATCCCCAATCCCTTCCATGAATACAGACATTTGCATCCTGCAGTCACCCATAAACCATTTCGGGTGAGACTGCGTTGTGCACTCTATGCGTGGTGTATTCTTCTGGTTTACCAGAAGGGCCGATGGTGAAAAGAGTTTTGTTGGAGAACTAAGGTAGAACCCGGGTCAACCCATACATCCAAAAAATGGTTCTGTTGCCCGCTAGAACTCAGAAGGAAAGCTTGGAAGGGGTTTGGTGAAGAAGATGCAGTGGTGAAAAGGGGTGTTTAGACCATGAAATCCTACGAAAAAATAGATTGAAATATGGTTGGAGACAAAGCAGTTGGAGTTCACGCAAAAAGATAATAAGGGTTCCAGGTACACACCGCGCCAATACCTGCAAAGGTATGTGTTTACTGATTTGCATGAATTATATTTCTGTTATTTTCTAGAGTTAGTACAGAAGTGGTTATTAAGATTGAAGGATACCCATCCGACTAATCGGATCAGGCTAGTAGAGTGGACTGTTGAAAATATTGCGCGATTGGAAAGAGTTAATAACAAATTCACGCGCACGATGGATTTCTTTATAGATAGTATTACTACAGGGTTTATTACTGAATTTGCAATAGACACAGTGAAGTCATATACTGTTGTAGAGAATGATTTCTTGAGGGGACCCAAAGGGAGGTACATCAGGTCACTCTACACAACAATCAAGATCTTATTAAATGATAAAGGCGTGATGACCATGGAATCAGACAACTAGATCACTTTGCGTGCATGGGGTAGTTGGGGGAAGCACTAAGGAATATGTGAGAAATGGAGAAGGCTCTGGAGAGTAGTGAGAACAAGGAAGCAATGGACCCCATTATGATGGATGATGAACAGACCAGGGAAATCATAAGGAAAGCAGGTGTGATGCGCAATGAACGAACCTACCAGTATAGGATGAATAACAAGAAGAGGGCAGTAGCTGAGCGAGAGGGCTTGGACAACGATGAGGAAGAGGTAGAGGATCTATGTGCCATGGGGAAAATTGAAGATATCTTGCGCGCCAGATATGAGAGGAAAACCATAGGTCATGGGTCCGACGCAGAAGAAGGATCTCCATTCCATAACTGAATTAGTGTGGAACCCACAACCCCATGTGTGACTAAGACATCTGGAGAAGAAAAAAAGTTAACCAGCAAGTGATTAATGGTAGAAGAATTTTTACTAGACGTGGGTCCAGTAGCAGAAGTGCAAGTTCAACAAGTAGCAGTGAAGTATCTACACCGTGCGTAGGTGGTAGTTTAGAAAATTTCACAATGGTAGTTGTTGGAGCAAGCATTTTTGGGAGAAAGCGTAGTAAGCAAGGCAACATGGACCAAAGGGAACAACGTGCACCGGAAAAAAGGAAGACCAATGCAACAAAGAGAAAATGAAGCAATGAACGACATGATTTATGGAAATCCAACACATATGTGGACAAACCTAACCATGCTAGGGTTAGGGTTTTGGAGTCATAATGTAAAGGTTTAAACCCAATTTTATAGTATAAATAGAGGATGGATGAGGTATATTGGGAGATCCTAGTAGGATTATCATATCTTTGGGTAGTATCTTTTTGGTGCCTTTGTTGAGAGGGAGTATCATACTTTTAGTTAGATTTTGTATTTTGATGAGAGCTATGGAGCTCGAATGGAGTTGATGTAACTGAGGGTCAGGTCACAAGTTGTGGAGCTTGGTGCGACATTGGTCAGCCTCACCATTATTCACATGATATAATGCGCGCAACGCTATTTTGATGAATAAAAGAAATAAAAATAAGATCTTTGTAGATGTAGCCCGAGGGGATGAACCACAGTGAAACCTCGTGTTGCAATGTGTCTGAATGTTTTATTTCTGCAGTCATGGTTAAATGGTTAGATAAATGAATGGTTTTAATTACAACGCGCACTAGAATATGTATGTAGAATGAATGAAATATTAGATACGATGAATGGTATAATAGAATACATGTTAAACTAGAAATAGAAGTAAGAAGAACAACCACAATCCCTTCCATGATTGTAGACACCTATGTCCTGCAATCACCCATAAACCATATTGGGTGAGACTACGTTGTGCACTCTGTGTGTGATGTAGCCTTCTAGTTTACCAGAAGGGTTGATGGTGAAAATGGTTTTTCTGGAGAACTAAGGTAGAACCCGGGTCAACCCATACATCCAACAAATGGTTCTGTTGTCGGCTAGAACTCAAAATGACATATTGGAAGGGGTTTGGTGAAGAAGATGTAGTGGTAGAAAGGGATGTTCAGGCCATGGAATCCTACAAAGCAAGATATTCAAAGATGGTTAGAGACAAAAAAATTGGAGTTCACGCAAAAAGATAATAATGTTGATTAAGATTGGTTGTCATTGATGTCAACCCTTGAAGAAATCCCCATAGCACAAAGTTTTAGGTAATGGACCCAATATTGTTTGATGTAAATATGACTCATTATTGTTTTGTCATGGTTCATAAGAAGTAAATATGGATGAACTCCAAAGTGGTCCCCTTATGGTGAAATCCCTCATGGGAAGACACTTTGTAGAGTAAGAGAACTCATGCTTAATTGTGGAATAATGAGATGAAGGATAGTGAATTTATTAGGGAAACTATCCTATATGGATAGTGCTTGTCATGTTATTTCTGGTGGTATGTGGAACGTCACATAATTCCTCACGGTTAGAGAGTTATGGCCATAAGAAGTTGGAGACCCCGGGTTTGGGTAATGGATTCAAGTTTGTTTGATGGGTAACGGTATGAGTTATGATATATTTTCATATAATACTATTCTATATGGATAGTACATGTCATGCCATTTCTGGTGGTATGTGGAACGTCACATAACTCCTCACGGTTTGAGAGTTATGGCCTTACGAGTTATGTCATCTAGAAGCCCCAAAAGGTCAAAGTAGTCAAAGTGGTTTAAGAGATTTTAAAAGGTAAATAATAAAGTGAAGTGATGAGTGTATTATAATTCAAATTGAATACAAAATAAATTATTTCAATAATAAATTTAATGGAGAAATTAGAAGTGGACCCAACCCTAAAATAAGGAAAGTGGGCCAAGTGACCTAGAAGGTGTTTTTAAGGAAGCTACTTGGAGAGCATAAATAAGACGCAAGGCTCTCTCATTTGAATCACACTTGAGAATATTGAATATCTATATGTGTTTGAGGTAACCAAGGATATCTAAATCGAAATTCTGAGTGAAGGTGAAGAAAAGAAGGCCGAAATGAAAGGAAGGATAAATTCTTTTGATGATGTTTTCTAAGGTATGTTATTTACAGGTCATCTCACCATTTTCGCTATAAATTTTTTTCTATAATGATTCAGACCTTGAAATTTCTATGGAAGTGAGAAAACATATCCAAGTATCTGTGGTAAAAAATTTATCTTGTGTGTCGTTGTATTTTTGGATTTAAACTCTGTGGAAAATAGGGTTTGTGGCCAGTCCTGAAACTAGTCAAAATTAGGTATTTCAGGTAAAAATGTCATAACTGCTTCATAAAAGATCCAAATTTAGTGAGACAAAATGTGTTGGTTAGGGTACAGTCTTTAGTATTTTGTGTAACAATTTCATATCAATTCATCAAATATTTTGTGCGGGGAACGCTTTACAAGGTCACTCTCTAGAATACGCCAGAATTCAGTAAGGTATGCCATTTTTTCTATAACTCCTTTTCTAAGAGGTTCCAAGTAGTGACACTTGGAGAAATTGCATAAAACACACTGAAGAACATTGTGTATCAGTTTCATATCTTTATACATTACAGGTTCAAAGTTATGATTACTTCAAGTTAGGGTTGTTGAC
>ML816684.1:48340-66789 GCA_009831015.1 Picea engelmannii | reverse complement strand
GGGGGGACTGGACCAAACTTTTACCCAAGAAGAAGAGAGAAAAAGTTGAACGTGTGTTAGACACGAAACTAGCCGCTACACGCTCCAAGGCTTATAAGTTATATCTAGTTAAGTGGGAAGGACTGTCTGATTCCTACAACTCTTGGATCACAGAAGCATAGTTACTTAAGCACAACCAAGAGGTTAAAGCAGGTGACCTGGAACCAAGAGGTTCTGAAATTTTAAAAGAAGAGGAGAATGATGCGGAGCATGGGATTCAGAACATAACGGCTGTTTCAATCCATGACTGGCGGGAGCACTCCGAGTGGAAATAAGCACGACTGAACACGACTGCGTCTTTTCCGGATCTGGCTTTGGGCGGAAATCTCCAGGATAAAAACGCTGGTCCTGGGAAATGAAACCTGTCTTTTATTTTGGTTTTCACTGTTTTTATGTTTTTTTTTAGTGGCTGCGGTTTGCAGCTGTAGTTCGTGAATGTGTATGAGGACCTGCGTGTCCTGTGTTGAGGTCTGAGAGCATTTGGCCCATTCCTGTTAGTTGGTAATTTAATAAAATAAAATGATCTGTGTGAGATTGAGTTGAGTCTGTTCTTTTATGTATTGACTAGTTGTCTTCCGAGGTAAACTGTGCCTTTGTAGCTACATGATTCTCGTGTGTTTCTGCAGTCAAGAGTCGACTGCATCAGCTCCAAGTGTACAAGATCAATGATTATGAATAAGATCGTGTGTCAGAATAGTCTCAATGAAATTCTGCAACTCAGATTTAGTTGGGTCACAAATAGTTCGTTGATCAAATGTTATTTCTGATGAAGCGACTGTTGTTGAATGGCGTTGTCTTCTCGAGGTTTACAAACGAGATTTGATTATCCTGAATATCTGCAAACCGTGTGCTTGCAAATTGATCCAAAATTCACGTATTTGGTTAAATGGAACAAAATCTTCAGATTGCGTCCAATCCAAAGGAAATTATTGGTACACCGAAGGATTTTAACATGTTATAACCTTCAAGGGCCAACTGTTTATTGATATTCTTGTTGCCAGTTTCTTAATGCACCCTGTAATAAAGCCATTTCACTCACCATATTGGGCAAGATTTAAGCATAAACTTGGTTGCATTGCATCTATTAAATTCACCGATCTCTTCTCACATTTATCCAGAGGTACAAGAATGAATTTGTAGAAGCTAAAGCGTCATCCGAACGCCCATGCGCTATCAAGATCGATGAAAGTCGGCTTTTTCGGGTCCAACAAGTTACCCAATGTTTAATCAAACACTGACATGTCTTAGTCATTGTTCCAAATGACAGGTCCCATTTCAAGATTTCGGGCATCGGGTGAATCCAATTGCAATTTATCAATTTCACCCGAAGCCCGAAGGCCCGATAGTCACGGTTCCTCGAGCTAGGTTCCGTGAACACGGTTCCTCTTGGTACCATCAATGTGATTGAAGCAGGCAAGGTTTCGTGAATGGACTTAATACAAAAGATTCGATGGGAGCTTCTAGATGTGGAGAATATCATTAGGGAGCAAAATATTATGGATGCATATGAAATTGTCACTTGTGGCTGTTCGCCTCCCTATTATTGAATCTTAGAAAGAACTCCCTCTGGATTTGCTAGAGGCTATTGCCAGTTTACATTTTGTTGTTCCAAGGTGTTTTAACTTGCCAGAACTACATGTAATTCAAAACACATTTGATGTCAATTATGGCAAGGAATTATTTGTGGCTGCATCGGAACCTAGGCTTGATTGTAGTGTTAATTTCCAGATCATTGAAAAGCTTTCGGTCCGTGCTCCTTCTGTTGAGATGAAAAATATCATCTTCCTGCAATAAAATCTCCTAGCAAGGTTTCTATCTTAGATTCAGGTTGTAATGAAGATTTGATGTTAGTCCCTACGGAAGCAGTGGTACAAAGTTCAGATACAAAAAAATGTTGCAGAAATAGTGCCCCTGTCATAGTTTCACTCCTATGAATTCTGCACCAGATGAACAATATGATAGGAATCATCAAGGGATCCAGTGTCCACCTGATCATTAGAGTTATGGTTGATTTGTTGGCATTTGGCTCACATCATTTATGGATACGAATCAAGGACTTTTTGTGTGTTTGGAGTAGCTTCTTTCCTTGGGGATTTGATGAGAATGACATTATGCAGGCTTACTCTAGAATGAGATATGGAGGCTTAATCGAAGAATCTGGAGGTGAATTAAAGAAGGAGAAACTACAGTTGCAGATGATGCTATTGTTGCTGGCCAAGATGTTGTAAAAGGACCTTGTCAGTCAGTCATTATTTCTCTGGCAAGGCATTCCTCCACTGCTGTTGATGCTATTCTGAAATGTCTCCGATTATTGGATACCATAACTCAACGCTACATAATACAAATACAACAAGCCGACTTAAAGGTTGAAACCATTCAAGTAAAAGTTGTACATCCTCTTAAGGTAATGGAAATAACGCAAGTCAAGCAGGGGATAAATATTGATTGCAAAATCGATAAGGAATAAGTGGCAGAGCACTTTTGCAGAAATTTAGGGGAATTGATAAAAAAAATATGAACCGCTGGCAAAGTGATGTGTCGAACCTCTCAAAAAGGGCTATCTCCATACCATTTTCCCCAGATTTTCAGGGATCTTATCAGTGTTTCCAGATGGCACAAAATCAGCTCCATATCACAGATTTTCATGCACAGAATCAACGACAGGATACAGATCCAGATTTCAAGGCAGCAACTGAGGATTTCACTCCATACTTCAACATTCGAGCATTTTACAACTAATTCAAGATTTTGGTTTATTTTTAGTTTATGATTTAATTTCCTAGCATTTTGTTATGAGTTGGATTACTTATTTTGTTTTATTTTTATTTCTGAGAAAAACCATTTACACCATGGAAAAGGCCTTGTAATTTGCCTTTAAATTCAAGTTATTGTAATAGAAAGAGGGGGAAGGGGCTTCTCGAGAGCCTTTTGGGAAATAAATGTAATCAAAAGTCTTTTAAAATATTTTGCAGAGCTTTAGGAGATTCTCAGACTTCATTTGTTAAATCATGTGTTTCTCATGATTTGTGTGTTTTCTCTCATGTTTACATTTATTCTCTTTCTTCTGCTCATTGTCTCATTTAGGTTGTAGCTGCCATAATTCATTACAACCCTTGCTGTGGCGAATTTAAAAGCACTTATTTGAACCCAGTGTTTCCTCTGTTTTGTTGTGAACAAAACAAGACCTGAGTTCAGATATTAATGCTTAATTTCTAAAGAACTAAATGCAATCTGAGTGAGTTGAATGTTAGTTCCTCTATCAAATAGAAAACCAGATTTATCCTTGCTAGGTATCTGGTTTTTTGTTTCGGTTTTGTTCATTCAAGTTCTTCTATCCATCCTTATGATTTTAAATGGATTTAGCAGAAGAAGTCATGCCTCCTTTGTTCTGATTTGTAATTGTTAAAATGCTCATTTTACCTCAGATCCAAAAGCCTCTAAGGACTTATCAATCAATCATTTTTATGTTCTTTAAAATGTGCTAGGCTTGGCTCTATTGCAGCCTAGAGTCAACTCTAGCGACAACATAGATTACCTCAATTTGCATGCATGATTTGCAACAATTTTTAAAGTGCTAACGCTACCCTTCATTGAGCTACATAAATCATTGTTTTGTCATGGCTTTCTGGTATTGTAGTAAGACTAACAACATGATATAGGAATCTATTCCATAGCAGCTCGAAATCCCACAACATACATGCAGACACTGTAAATTCCTCTATTTTTCAACTACAACTAGAATTATAAAATTCACAAAAGACTTTAGATTGGGATTTTGTTCCTTTTGGGGGAGGTTCTTTGTAATGGAAGACAAAGATGCAATTATTTCCACTCTTCGCAATTTGAATCTAACGGTTGTTAACTTCAAGATGAATTATGTGTAATGATAGAATATTAAACTGAAATTACAGATTGGATCACTCACTTTGATGAGATGGAGGAAAAATTAACTCTTTGCAATGAGTAGCTTTTGGTCAATTTAAGAGAGAAAGAAGATGTCATTACTAGTTTGCAAAAAAATCTGCAATAGTCTCTCGCTTTTATTGCCACTACTACTGCTTAGATTAGTTCCAATGTCTCACAAGAGTCTATTTCAGCTGGCAACTTTGGTTCCTCCATTGTTGATGACACATCCAATGATTAGAGTGCTCATGAGGAGTCTATTTCACTAATGAGAATTTTTCCTCCACCATTGCTTACGAGGACTTTATTTCCTCTATTATCAATCATGAGGATTCATGTTCGTCCTTATTTGATGTTGTGAGTGGCAATGTTATGAATCTTGCAGACTTGACTTCTATTGCTACATATTCTTCCTCTACCACTTCATATGATGATTTAGATGGCGATAAAGAGAAAGACGCTACATATGCCACTATGGATCCAATGACAAGACCACTTTGGCCGTGTTAGATGCCACATGCATTGATTGTGACTCCTGAGCTTCTATGATCTGGATTTATGAGCGGAACGAAATGAAATACAAATTTATAACATTAACACATATATACATAGAACAATAGCAAAGATACTATGGAACTTAACTTCTATTCAATAAAAAAATCTGTTGAAACTCTAAAATGCAGAATGAAAACAATCTTGCTCGAATGGTGGTAGCTAATCTCTAAGAAGAGATGTGGCGACTATGCACACTTGTTTGAACCCATTAGAATGAGGCCTTCGGGCCTTTTTAGAATCAAGCAGTAAACACAAACCCTAGACATCCAAAAAACCTAACCCTAGGAGATGAAGTGCCAAAAGTCATGTGGTAAGTTGGTACATCAACTTCTTAGGGTCGTAACTTTTGCATACGATCTTCATTTTATGCGCACGATAGCCTGTTGGAAAGGTCTATCCGAGGACTACACATTATGCCATCACACTTTGACTTTGTCTACAATGTGAATGTGGAGGGCCCAAAAATGCTATTTAGGGCCTCAAAACAACCTCAAAATTTTAGGATTCAAAAATCTAAAAAAAAACTGCCAAGATGAAAACTGTAACTGCCAAGATGAAAGTTGTATGTGAGCCAACTGGAAGAGGTGGGTGGCCACTGATATCCATATAGATAAATCCTCCCTCCTTAGGAAGCAATGGTCTCCATTGCATTGATTTCCCCCATCAAATGAGGAAATTTCTGCTGAATTTGGTCCCAGGTGAGCCACTTGCATTGGTGCAGGATTTGCCTCGATTTGATAACCCGATAAAGCTGAAGATTCTGTTGGCGAGTGCCCTTGACCTTGGTGTCCATGATCTGATCAGTGGATGCTTGTTCCATGCAGTCAAGGTTGAGCTTTGTTAGTGTCAATTGTTCTGCTATCTCTGAGGTGTCCAATAAGGGTGGAAAGTATGACCGAAGGAGGTCCACATTAAACACGGGGTGCAAGCCAAGGAAGGGAGGAATGTTGATCTCAAAATCATTGTCACCCACAACCTCGGTGATGGTGTAAAGTCCATAGCAGAGTGGATGAAGCTTCCAACGAGGTCTTGTAAGGCGTTCTTTTTGCAAGTGCAACCAAAATTTATCACCCACCTAAAACTTTTGTGGCACCCAATGTTGATCATGGCACTGCTTGTACTTGGCATTGGACTTCTGCAAAATATCCTGAACCTATTGGCGGATGTGCTGGATTCGTTCAATGAACCAGGTGGATTTGTCGGCTTCAATTTGTGCATGGGACAATTCTTCCTATGTGGATGAACGGGGTAGTGTAACATCCATGGGACCCAATGGTTGAAATCCCAACCCCACCTGAAAGGGGATGTGGCCAGTTGAGATATGTATGGCTCTATTGTAATTGTGTTGAACATATGGAAGACTTTCATCCCATGTACACAAATGCTTGGAATTGTACATGTGCAAGATATCCATGATCATCCTGTTGATGACCTTGGTTTGGCCATCCGTTTGGGGGTGGAAGGCTGTGGATTTGGTGAGCTTGGTGTTGAGCCCTGACTAGAGGCTCGACCAGAATGTGCTGAGGAACTGGCTGTCCCGATCTGAGATGATTATTTGTGCTATCCCAAAATGTATCCATACTCGTTCGAAGAAGAGCTTGGCAGTGGCCTCTGTTGTGATGGTCTTCTTGTAGGCGACCATAAGCGCCATCTTGGAAAATCGATCAAAAACCACGAAAACACAGTCATTTCCTTGCTTGGTTGAAGGAAGGCCCGAAATGCAGTCCATCAAGATGGATTCCCAGGGCCTGTCGGGAGTAGGAAAAGGGGTGTACATGCCTTGTTTCTTAATGTCCGGTTTGGAAATGGCGCAGGCCGTGCAAGACTTTATATACTTGCTGACATCATTTTGGAGTTTCGACCAACAAAAATGTTGCTGGAACATTGCCACTGTCTTTTCTACGCCGAAGTGTCATGCCACCCGACTGTAGTGAGCTTCCCAAATCAGCTTCGCTCGCTCGCTTGATGGAACACATAGATGGCCCAGATGGCACAACAACCCGTCTTGTAGATGAAAATTAGTGACAATTGTGTTTGTGCCCAACATATGGTAGATAGTGGCAAAGTCAGGATCAATCTCGTAGAGTTGGGGCCATCCGGAGGTCTCATGTCCACAGGAGTGTAGCACTGTGGTTAGTGTTGCAACTGGAGTGTCGGATGAGGCAGTCAACGACACGATTGGTGCTCCCTGACTTATACTTGATGTTGAAATGGAACTGCTGCAAGTATGTGGACCACTTCTGATGGCGGTCATTCTGCAATTTGCCTTGTGTCTGCGTGAACTGCAGAGGCTTATGATCAGTGTGAATGACTGTCTTTTTCCCGAGAATGTAATGCCTCCACTAGTGGCAAGCTTGTACAATGGAGTACATTTCTTTGTCATAAGTGGGATACTTACGAACAATGTCTGATAACGTCTCACTATGATAGGCCACGGGATGTCAATGTTGAGCGGGAATTGCACCCACAACATAGTCTGAAACATCTGTTACAATCTCAAAAGGTTGTTGCAGGTTGGGTAATGAAAGCACGAGGGTTGAGCACAAGTGCTACTTCAAATCATCGAACACTTTCTGTTGCGACTAGCCCCACACGAATTTAACCTTGCCACCCTCCCTGGTCACTTGGCTAAGGGCCCATGCAATGTGGGAGAATCCCAACATGAACCTGCAATAGAAATTGGCAAGGCCTAACAAGCTCCAAAGCTCAATGAGTGTGGTCGGGGTTGGCCAGTCATGGATGACCTGGATCTTGGCTGGATCGACATGCACGCCATGCTCATCAACAATGTAGCCTAGGTACTGGACCTTGTTCATGTCAAAGGAGCATTTTTCCAAATTTGCATATAGCTTGTGTTGTCGTAGAGTGTGCAGAACCTGCTGAATATGCTGCAAGTGTTCCGCCCAATTCTTGCTGAAGATGAGGATTTCATCCAAATACACCACCACAAAAGAATTGGGGAAATGCCACAAGATATCATCCATCATCCTCATGAAATTTGCTGGGGAATTTGTCAAGCCAAAGGGCATGACCAACCATTCAAAAATACCTTCTTTGGACTTGAAGGCAATCTTCCATACATCGGTCTGTTCTATTGGGACCCGGTGGTAGCCAGACTTCAGATCAATCTTACTGAAGTATTTAACCCCCTTGAGCTGGTCAAAGAGATCATCAATTCGAGGAATTGGGTACTGGTTCCTGACTGTGATTTTATTTAGGTTCTGGTAATCAATGTAGAGTCAACAGGTCCCGTTTTTCTTCTGCACAAGCATGATTGGGTTTCCACAAGGTTATGAGCTTGGCGAATGTGCCCATTTTCGAGAAACTCTCGGATATGGTGCTTGATTTTCTCATTTTTTGACAGAGTGCGGTGATAGACTGGCCCATTCGGTAGTGGTGCTCCATGGGTAAGATCGATTGAGTGCTTGAATCGACAGTGCAGAGGTACCCTAGTGGGTGAGGAGAAGATGTCTTTGTATTCTTCCATGACCTTATCCACTTGCTTCTGCTGCGTGGAGAGACCTATCACAGATGCCATGGATGTAGTTGCAACCTTCCCCTCACTTTGAGAGTGAATCACAAAGAAGACAAACTTCCCGGTCTGAGAGATGACCTTCCTGCATTGCTTGGCAGAGATCAAGGAAATGGCAGTAGATGGGACTACCTTAGGTATCCAGTATAATTTCTTGTCCAAAGTAATAATAACATTACGAAGACCATACTCATATACAACATGATGTTCCCATAAATAAGGTTGGCCCAAAAGAACATCACAAAATTCAAAGGGGGCGACATCACACAATACCTCATCTTTGAAGGGCTTGATGTCGTAATCTAGGTGACACTGTTGGCTGACGCGAAGATCGCTCCCTTGGCGGAGCCATCCGATGGTGTATGACTGTGGGTGTGGTGTTGTCAGCAGAGCCAACCGCTTGATGACCTCCGATGATATGAGGTTCTTATGGCTACCACTTTCAACGATGAAGTGCAACAAAGTACCCTTCACCAACATCTTTGAATGAAAGAGGCGCTCACCTTCCTCTGGTTCATCAGGTTCGCCGGGCTGGACCTTGGTGGTGGTAGCAACGATGGCACTGGGTTCTGCATCAATGATCCATCTCCCTTTTTTTGGTTCTAACTCAGAGTCGGAGCCCACATCTGATTTAAAGGATTTCACCTCGGCCACCAATGACTGCTTTGAGCGACATTCAATGGTATTATGCCAAGGGCTCTTATGGAACTCGCACCATTTCCCAGTGTCTTTTTTTGTCTTCCCATTGTCCTTCTTTGTTTGCGGTTTGGACTGGTTTTCCTGAGGCTTTCCATCCTTTCTCTACGGGTTGGGGCTGCCTTTGCCCTGCTTCTGTTGTGAGGGGTTTGCAGACCCAAATTGTCGTATCTTCTGTTTAAGCTTATGTTCAATTTTGATAACATATCGATAGGCCACGCCCAAGGATGAGATATCTATAAACTCCATTTCTGTCTAGATGTATCTATGCAGACCACCCCGATATTTGAGCACCAGATGTCGCTCAGAGTCTTTGATACCCAACTTGGTGCAAAAGGTATGGAATATATTGGTGAACTCTGGTATTATTTGGTCCCTTTCCTGCCGCAGTGGTCCATCTTGTATATAAGTCATCATAACTTCCAACAAGGTAGTATTGTTTCTTAATAACATCCTTGAAAGAACGCCAAGTGGATGCGACTACAAATAATGTGGATCCCTCTGTTTCCTTTTGCTCACAGAAAGTCTCCCACCAATCTTTGACATGGGGGATGACCTTAAGGAGCGCAAATGTAATCTTTTCTCTATCGAAAATGTTATGGACATAAAAATACCCTTCTATAAGATTTAACCATTTGTCTATAACATCTGCATCTATTTGAACTTCAAATATAGGAATATAAAAATTGATCTGTACCTTGAAGGGGGCAGCACCTCCGCTGGAGGAAGACGCGTCATTTGTTGGAAGTCGTCGAAGAATTTGCACAAAATTATCCATCATCTCGTTCCTTTGTCACGAGAGGGATTCCTCGAGCAACATTTTAAAGGGATCTCCTGCCCCATCGTCTCTCTTTTCTTCCCCCATGGGCAGTGGTCGGGTTCAGCAAGGCCGATCTTGCAAAGGGTCAACTGGTTTGAGTCCCAACTGCTTATACCATGATCTTGTTGGGGACATGCTCAAAGAAACAAATGAAGAGTAGACCGCTCTGATACCACTGATCCAAATTTATGAGAGGAACAAAATGAAACAAATATTTATAACACTAACATAGATATACAAAGAACAATAACAAAGATATAGTGGAACTTAACTTCGATTCAATAAAGAAATCTGTTGAAACTGTAAAATGCAGAATGAAAACAATCTTGCTCGAATGGTGGTAGCTAATCTATGAGAAGAGATTTGGTGGCTACGCGCACTCATCTGAGCCCATTACAATGAGGCCTCCAATATTTTTTAGCATCAAGAAGTAAACAAAAACCCTAGACATCCAAAAACCTAACCTTAGGAGATGAAGCGCCAAAAGTCATGTGGGCCCCGATGGGGTAAGTTGGTACATCAAATTCTCGGGGTCGTAACTTTTTCATACAATCTTCGTTTTAGGTGCACGATAGCCCGTTGGAAAGGTCTATCCGAGGAATACACATTATGTTTCCACACTTTGACTTCTATTATAATGTGACAGTGGTGGGCCCAAAAAATGTTGTTCAGGGATTCAAAACGACCCCTAAAGTTTAGGACCCAAAAATCTAGAAAAAAACTGCCAAGATGAAAATTGTAACTGCCAAGATGAAAGTTGTATGTGAGCCAGATGGGAGATGTGGGTGGGTACCGATATCCATATGGATCATTCGAGCACTAGATTTTGAGTTGCATACTTGTGTATTTCGGTCCAAATTGCTTCTTCTAATGGGCTACACTAATGGTGGCCTTGGTAAGAAGGGACAAGGAATTGCACATCCCATTCAAGCTATGATGAAACTAGCAAAAGTTGGACTTGGTTTTGTTGGGACCTCGTGACATTATCAAGTTGTCTCAATCCTTCTACCTATCATACTCGGTTTTTTCTAGAACTAGAGTCCATCACATTAGATGACTCTTCTACTATTGAGTTGCAGAAGCCACCTCCTACACCGCTTATTTTATCAACTTTGGAGCTCTCATTGCTAGATACAATACCCACCTCAAAATGATCTTTGCTAGCAAAAAAATCTTGAACACCAACTTTAGAGTCTTCACCATCCACATATCAATTTCCTTAACATCACGGTTAGAGGTAGCATCATCCTCCTTTTTAGTATCCATAGTCAATTGCCAGTTCCTCTTCATTCAACTCATTGATGTAGAGGCATATACAACAACATCTTATCAAGTTGCTAACTCTGAGGATTGTTTGTGGGCTTGAATTGATGATTGGTCATGTCAGCATTTGAGAAATTGTTTGAGAACTTCCTATCAACATGTTTCTTCCATGATACACAGGAACCATTCTCATTACCCGCCTTGATTGATTCGACCTCAACAACAATCCCATCAAGAGTTTCTTTGATGATTATTGTGGTGTTTGCTTCTTTTTTTTGGAAGCTCTTGACTAGCCTAGCCATTTTGGTGTAGGTTGGCACCTTAGTAGCTCCGAGTAAATGATTTTTGTTGGCATAAGCTACAACCTTCAACTTCAGCACACTCATTAGAGCACATTATTGACCTACCATCATTGAATCATGCTTCATTGGTTTGTCATCGGTTTTGGATCTTGGGCATTGTCAACTGACCACATTTTGGACTTCTATTCTGTTGGAGAGGGGGGGGATTCCTACTAGGTTTTCCCTTTCTCCATTTTGAGGGGATTTTTTCTACATAGGTACCTAATATGGCTATACATTTTCCAAGACCCATTTATAACACCACATGCTCACCTAAGTTGTGTTTATGGGGGGTGTTGGTGCATGTTGTGCATGTGCTTTGCTTACTTCAATGAACTTGCATGTGTTGCTTTACTTAAGCACCCATGCTTATTGATTTTAGCTTTAGTTCTTTCATGCACACATGTAGTTAACCTTAGTTAGTTGTCTTTTCACTATTTTTTCTCCCTTGCTTTGAGGAGAGATTCACAGCATGCCATTGCATGGTTTTCTTTCACAAATATCCCTCTACCAAGTCATTGTCTTTGTATTGCTTGATTGATCATTGATCAATGAGTAAGTTAATGAGCATAGCAATACCATTACAATAATTTGGTGTTTCACTTCTTGAAATAGTTCTCTCTTTCAAACTATTGATCTTGCTTGGTTCCATAATCACTACATCATAGATCCATAGTGTATGTTGATCTCAGTTTTGTAGCTTGGTTTTGAACCAAATATCACAAATTAGAGCAAATCCAACAGATGCCCCATGGTTGAAGCGTATTCCATCTAAAACGTGAAAGGTGGAATTCTCTTAATTAGCCATGGTTTTCAATTCATTGTTCACCTCCTGCACACAAGCTAGGGAGAGGTCATTGCATCAGAAGATGGACACACTAGTGAGAGGTTTGGCTTGCCTTTGTTCATGGAGACCCCAAAGCATTGTGTGGGAGCCACTTTCTTTGCAACCTGGTATTCTATAGTTGGGTGCAAGCACCCTCTTGAGCATGTTATTCATCTCATTGTTTGAATGACATTATCCCACTTGAGCATGATACCATTGTTGTAAAAATGGTTGAACTCAAAGAGGGTAGCAAACTTAGTTCTAGAGTTAACACTATATAAGATAAAAGGTAAGTTTATTAACGTTGAATGAGTGACCACAAAAGTAGGCCAATGGACTAAAAGAGTAAATCCAATATAGATACAACGTAGCAATGCAAATGCAACTCCAAGATCAATGTTTAAAGCAAGAATAATAAAGAGTTAAGTGTCTAACTACAAGTTATTTATCTAACCAAGAGAATATAAAAGAAGGTGCAAGTACATGGAAGTCTCAGTGTTAAATAAAAGAGAACATGTCAAGGCTTGCTAGTGTTGGTTATCGAGGGAAAGTGTGGGGATCATGAGACATGTTCCTCGTTGGAATCATTAATAATTGTGAAAGGGGTCAATCCATTGGAAAATGACATCCTTTGTGGAGTGGTCGGGGCACATAGAACCTAGTTGTATGATCACGGGGAAGCATAAGAATGAGGAATATTAGCTCTCCTAACATCCATAATTGTGGGGACGAAACACCTAATAAAAGCATGGTTGCTTAAACAAACTTGATGGGTGGGGAGTTGGACTAGGGGAGGCTGACTCTAGAGATGCCTAAGTATGTCTATTGGGTTAGTGGTGTACACCCCATGTCCCAAGGAAAAAACACCTCATTGGTCTCAAGGAGGCCAACCAACCCCCAATGTCAGGGGGTTCAAGAGGTAATGCAAGGTCACATCAATATAGAACCTGAAGACTGAAGTCTCATGGATCTCTATATGTCGCTTATTTCCCCAATAAGACAACCGCACTAGGAAGTATGGACTAATACTTTGACTAGGATGGGACATATAGAGACAAGGATCTATGTTAGAATACTTCCCTCGTGAAGAGGGAAAGATATCTTTGGTCAAGGCAAAAAAAAAGGTCCTTGAGCCCCAAAATAGGTAGGCGTGCCTCCCTTCGCAAAGCTTGTAGTATATTGGGCACTGGAAAATTAGACGATCCTCCATCTTTGGTTCATGTAAGTGGTATGACTTACAGTTGGGTACAAAAATGTGCCTAGGGATTGATGAGGTTCATGGAGAATAATGTCTTGTATTGAGTAGGAGGAGAAAGCCAAGGACAATGATCATGATGTGAGGTGTATCAAAGAATAGAGACAAAAAATAGAATACAATATTTCTAAGACATGCCATGATGTTATGACCATCATTAGTGAACACGTCTTTCCTTCTTCTAGTATTGGCGAATCCACTATTTTTTTAGTGAAGGATGTAATTTTTTTATATCTATCCCTTTAATTGGTTAAGAATTTGTGCAACATGGATATTAAGCTTTTCAGTTTTCTTACGTCCTTTTGGGTTTTTCTTATTTTTGTTGTTATTGATGTTGGTTTTCTTGTTGACACCGAAGAAAGGAGATTACCACTATTTTTTGGTTGAATTCAAAACGAGAAATGAGAGGAAAGGAGTTGTTTATGAGACCTTGAAAGCTTACCCGTTAGAAATAACAATTAAAATTTGATGTACTATGAATTTTTAAGCATTAAAGTGTCTAATAAAGCAATTGAACAATCATGGAAATGTATTTTCATTTCTTAGATTGTTTTTATGAGTGGCCATTAATTTCTCTGCAAGAATCACAAGTAGTCGAGTTGTGTTGGTCATTGAACTATGTTTATCAACACATCAAATTGCCCGGGGCATTTTAATAGTGCACCGGTTTGTATTCTCTTTTAAAGCAAATTGTCACAAATCAATGCATTTGTGCAATGCTTTTCATGTCACAACTTACTCCTCTACAATGAAGGTAAAATCCCACCACCATAATAATGTATTAATAATTGTGTATTCATCATGGTTGATATCCATGGAATAACTAAATTTATGATGATTTTTGGTGCCAAATTGTTGGAGAACCAGGGAATTGTAGAAGTGAACAATGACAATAAATTCTAAGAGAAAGAGAGGTATTGTTTAAAAACATTGTTAAAGGACTCAAGCACAAGCTAACAAAGGTCAACCTATAGAAAGTGTGTGATAGTCCGATCCATAGAATCATCTTCATATACTCAAATGTGTAACTAATTGATCCGGATTATTTTTGGCACAAAATGAGAGCGGAGATATAATAAATAAATGCACAAAGATATCGCGGATATCCAATAATATAACAACAATGTATCAAAGATGCAACCATAAACACAGAGATATAGCAATACATGATTTCTATTAATGAAAGAAATGTACAGAGACTGTAAAAATACAGAGTGAAAGACTCGCTAGAATGGTGGCAATTTATCTCTGAGAAGAGATGTGACGACTGCGCTCATTTGCAAGAAGATTTTACAATGAGGCTCCAAAGGCCTTTTTATCATAAAAAAATCCAAAACCCTAACCCTGGAAGATGAAAAGCCAACAATTTTGTGGACCCCGTTTTGGGTAGTTTGGTGTATCAACTTCCCAGGGGCGTAACTTTGGCATATGATCTATGTTTGGGGCGCACAATAGCTCGTTGGAAAGGTATCGTCGAGGAGATTCATTTATGGGGCTCAATTAGAGTATTGAGCTATCATTGAGAAGCTCGATCACAAAAAACCTTCATTTAGGACCTCAAAATGGACCCGGAAGTTAAAAACTGCTAAAAATAGTTAATTACCAAAATTGCCAGAAAACTGTTTTGAGCCAGTTGGAAAAGGTGGGTGGCCACCAATATCCACCTCGATCAATCCTCCCTCCTTAGGAAGAAATGGTATCCATTGTGTTGAGTGCCTGAGGGAGAGGGAAAAATGTTTGCTGAATCTGCATCTTGATGAGCTGCTTGCCTTGTCGGAGAAGTTGCGTTGCTTAGCTCGTTGAAGGTTGTCATGAACATGTGGCTGGAAGGGTTGGACCTTTTTAACCTGTCTGGATACATGATATTCCTGTGTGCAGAAGGAATCTTTACACTTTGCTGCAATCTTGTCGACCTGCTTCTGTTGGATAGAAGGTGCTTGGGTCGAGGCTGTAGTGGTTGCAGTATCCTTTTGTTCGCCTTTTGAACAGATTGTGAAGAAGATGAATTTTGTAGTATGAGATACTATCTTGCGACATTGTTTAGGTGGAACAATAGTCAGAACTACCTCTGGTATTTTGTAGAGATGACCCCCTAGAGAAACAATGACACTGCGAGGTCGAGACTCATAAACAACATGGCGCTTCCACATATATGGTTAGCCTAAGAGAACATTACATACATCTAGTGGGGCAACATCACATAATACCTCATCCTTGAAGGGTTGGATGCTGTATGACAATCAACATTGGTGGTTGACACAAAGATCTCGTCCTTGGCGAAACCACCCGATGTTGTATGGTTGCGGGTGTGGTGTTGTTGACAATCCCAACTCTTTGATGACCTCTGCTGAGATGAGGTTCTTCTGGCTTCCGCTATCAACAATAAAATGAAGCGGGGTCCCCTTGACCCACATTTGTGAATGAAAAAGGCACTCCCCCTCTTCAGTATCTGTTGGTTCTTTTGGTTGAATTATTGCGGTCACGACAATAGCAGTGGGGTCTACGTTGATGATCTGTCTTTTACCAGTATTTTCAGAATCAGATTTTGAATCAGGGTTCGGCTCCTTGTCTTTGATCTCGACCACCAATGACTATTTTGAGTGACATTCCTCAGTGTTGTGCCAAGGGATTTTGTGGAAATCACACCATTTTTTGGTGTCCTTCTTTGTCTTCCCGTGACCCTTCTTTACCTGTGGCTTGGTCTAGTTTTCGGGAGACTGTTTGTTAGGGACGTCTTTATCATACTTTGTTTGTTTCAGATTTTCCGATCCAAAATCCCGTTTGTTCTGGTGCTTAAATTTCTGCTCGATTTTAACAACATATCGATAAGCAACACCGAGTGATGAGATGTCCAAAAAATCCATTTCAGTTTGGATGTATCTGTGTAGAGCCCCACGGTATTTCAGAACCAAATATTGTTTAGAGTCTTTGATATCCCGCTTGGTGCGCAAGGTATGGAAGGTATTGGTGAACTCCAGAACTGCTTGACCCCTCTCTTGCTGCAGTGTGGTCCATCTCATATACTGGTCCTCATAGTTTCCAACAGGGTAATACTGTTCCTTTACCTCATCCACAAAAAAATCCCAAGTGGGCTCGACCCCATATATTCCAGACTCCTCTGTGAAACTTTTCTCCCAGTAAGTTTCCCACCAATGTTTGACATGGGGGAGAGATTTAAGGAGTGCGAAGGTGATCTTTTCCCTGTCAGAAAAATTATGAACAGAGAAATAACCTTCTAACATATTTAACCATTTGTCTAGGGCATCCTCATCTATCTGACCTTCAAATACGAGAATATCAAAATTAACCTGTACCTTGAAAGGAGAGGTGCTTCCAAAGTGGCTGTTTGATGAAGATGCACTTGTTTCTATCGACAAACATTGAAGGATGTGGGAAAAATTCTCCATCATTTCGTCCCTCTGTCATGTGAGAGCTTGCTCAAGCAATAGATTGATAGGATCGTCTGCTTCGTGTTTTTTCTTTTCTTCCGCCATTGAGGGTTTCTTGGGCATGCAAGAGCGATTGTCTTCAAGAGAGACAAGCTCGATACCCAACTTTTGTAATGTCCCTTTCCAAGTAGGAGCTCCAGAGAGGAGGCTTAATGGTCTAAACCACCCCGTTAGACTATAGCCAGGAGTAAAGAGGGGTAAACAGGGTTACTAGAGGTCACTCCAGTCACAGGTGTTATATTCGGAAAGTGACATTGAGCTAAAAAGGGTTAAAAGCGCTTTTAAGTCATTATGATCTAAAAATAGAAGTCAACAATGAATTAGGGTTTCAACAATGATTTAGGGTTTTGGAAGTCAATAGTGAATTAGGGTTTCATCTTGATTTAGGGTTTTGGAAAGCTATAAAGGAAGGGTCAATGACCTAATTCATCATTATGCAGATTATGACTTGTCATTGAGGAGAGGAGGCACATCTCAGAAGAGATAGTTCAATGTATTCTAGGAGGAAGACACCAGTTGGATGATTTCGATGTTGAAAGACACACCCTAATCACCAAGAAGATCATCCAGGTCTTCCATCATTCTTCATTGATTCCGTAGTGCTCCCATATTCTGGGTATTATCTTTTAGTTGCTTATTTGTATTCCGGCTAAGATCCTTTTGTCTTTTGATTAAGCCGAGTGTTGTTATTTTATTTAGCCGAAGTTGCTTATTTGTATTTCGGCGAAGATCCTTTGTCTGTTGATCTAGTCGAGTATTGTCAGTTTATTCAGCCACATTCGACCATTTTGTAATCCACAGAGATATCATAATACAAGCTTTGCAGTACTTTGTCACGTTTATTATTTGTATGATCATTTATATGCTTTAAACCTTTGATCCTACACACACATTAGCAACGTTTCCTAGACTAGCCAAGTCAGAAACATTACAGTGGTATCAGAGCTTTAGTCCTGCCAGACTGTGACTAAAGACAATGAGTGCAGCAGAAGACCTAGAGGGCCGTGAACAGGTAGGTGACAAATATGTCACTTACAACAGGCATCAGGAAAGAAGGAATAGGCATGATTTTCCCCCTTTTCCTCCTAGCTCAGAGGAAGAGGAAGAGGCACACAAAGAAACAAAGAGAAGAGCAGTGCATGAGGCATAGAGGATGCTAGGAGACAGATATGAGCAACTAAAGGGTAGTGGCAAGGCCCCCGTAGATCCAGAGGCATCTTTCATGCAGGTTATCAATGATATGTTAGCTAGTCAATGGACCATGTTTCAGTCCTTGGCACAGGTGGTTGATAGATTGGCTAGAGTGGGCACCCCAGATACACAAGTCCCGCATGCAACACAAGGGAACTCGGGAGCAGGCAATAGACCCCAGTCACCCTCTCGCACATACACCTTTGTGAGCAGGATTCCTAGACCCTTGTTTCCCAGTTTCCATAGGGCACCCCCGTTAGAAGCACTGCCACCGATAACACATAGGCCACCTACTCATGCCGACGACATTGCAGAGTATAGGAGGGAGTACGCAGCATTAGGTCATGACTTCCATGAGGACATGACCTTAGTTGAGTATTGTGGACTCAGACTCAGGAACTTCCCCATAGAGCCGCAGAGGGGAGGACCACAACATCAACAGGGGCATAACCTCGATTTCATCCGAAAAGTTGGGAAACTCACCATCCCTTCTTTCGACGGATCGTCCAAATACACCGCCAGAGCTTGGGTACAGAAGCTAGACACATATTACAAGCTCAACCAGATGACCGAGATAGA
>ML816684.1:21244-48290 GCA_009831015.1 Picea engelmannii | reverse complement strand
TTCACGACCTTACACTTGGAGGGTGAGGCACACAAGTGGTGGTATCATGGACTGGTGACATTGGGTCACAGTCACATCACCTCCTATAGGGAGTTTACAGATAGGCTCATGGACAGGTTTGACAGGAAGGATCCCGAGATACAATTCAGGGATCTAGCCCAGTTGAGACAAACTGGCACAACAGAGGCGTTCATCACAGAGTTTCAGTGGGTAGCCTTGGCAGTGACAGATATATCAGAGCCCAGGCTGATCATGCTATTCACAGAAGGACTCACAGAGCCTTTGGGAGGATGGGTGAAGGAATACATACCTCCCACTTTGCAGGATGCCATCCTTCGCACTCGAGATCTGACAGACTCAGTGCCAAAGACTAAAACTTTCTCCAAACCATTTGTGCCCCAGAGGGATCGAGACACGAAGCCATTCTAGAGAGAATGGAAGGGCAAGGAGAAGTTGGATGATGAGACTAGGCAAGAGCTTATGAGGAAGAAGCTTTCCTTCAGCTGTAGAGATCCTTGGGTCCCAGGCCACAGGTGCATGGGCAAGGGAGAGATTCATTATATTGAGGTAGCAACATAGATCGTGGACAGTGAGGAGGAGGAGTAGGACAGTGGATCCACTAGTTCATAGGAGGAGTCAACACCAGCAGAGGAATAGCCTCCCTGTAGACCACTGACACCGGTAGGAGCCCATCCTCCAGTAGTCCCACAACCGCCAGAACAGGCTAACAAGAGGAAACCAGCAAAGGGAGGTGTCATAGCGACCCTTTCTGGTGTTCCCAGGTATGATACCCTCCATATTAGAGGGATTATTCAAGGGCAACGAGCAATCGCCTTGATAGATGGTGGGGCCACCCACAACTTCATCGATGCTTCACTAGTATCGAGACGGACACTTCAGACATAGGAGTTTGAGGGGTTTGATGTTGCGGTAGCAGATGGCCACACAGTGGGTTGTCTAGACAGAGTTCCAAACTTAGAGATGAAGTTAGGCAACTACACAGTGAGAGGCACATTTTATGTGGTTGACCTATCAGACATAGATGTGGTGTTAGGAATTCAGTGGATGATTACCTTGGGAAAAATCACTACCAACTACCAAACCTTGGAAATGGGATTCAGAGATCAGGATGGAAAGAAGGTTGTTCTAAGAGGTATGTCAACAGGAGCACCCAGGACAATTTCAGCCAAGAAGATGGAGAGGATATTTAGACATGGGGAGGTAGCATATGCCGCAGAATGATTGATCACTACTCAGAAGGATTCAGAAGGTCGACAACAATACCATACAGAGATCAAGAATTTTTTGGGACGACATCAACAGGTCTTTGAGGCAATTCCACCAGGGAGACCACCTGACAGGGGGTTTGAGCACACCATTGAGTTGGAGGAGGGGGCCAAACCTATGATCACCCCCCTCTATTGTCATCCTAGGAGGTTCAAGGATGAGATAGAGAAGGCAATCAAAGAATTGCTGGTGATGGGACACATCAGATCGAGCAACAACCCATTTACTTCTTCAGTTGTCTTAGTTTTCCAGAAGGATGGCACCATGAGGATGTGCATTGATTACCGATCCTTGAACAAGAAAACCATCAAGAACCGGTACCCTATCCCATGCATTGACGAGTTGATGGATGAACTGCATGGGGCAGTTTTCTTCTCAAAAATTGATCTACGCTCTGGATATCATCGGATCAACATCTGAGAGCAGGACATAGAGAAGACAACATTTCGATGTCATTTTGAACACTTCGAGTTCCTGGTTATGCCATTTGGGCTAACCAATGCACCCGCTACATTCCAGTCTTACATGAACCATATATTCAAGGATCAATTAAGGAAATCAATCTTGGTTTTATTCGACGAAATCTTGATCTATAGCCGGTCATGGCAAGAGCACATGAGGCACCTGTATGAGGTATTGAGCATCATGGAGGCACAATCATTATATGCCAAAGAGTCCAAGTGCAAGTTCGGTATGACAGAGCTGCTTTACTTAGGCCACATCATCAATGCACAGGGGGTACAGGTGCACCAAGAGAAGATCAGGGCCATTTTGGATTGGCCGACGCCCAAGAACATGACATAATTGAGGAGCTTCTTCGGGATGTGCAGTTATTACAGGTGGTTCGTCCAGGGTTTTTCTCAGCTTGGAGCACCGCTGACAGATCTTACCAAGCATGGGGCCTTCATATGGACCAAGAAATCATAGGAATCCTTTGATTACATGAAGGAAGTCATGGGCACTTGTCCAGTGTTGGCACTACCAGACTTCACCTTGCCATTTGTACTAGAGTGTGACGCATCCGACGAAGGGATCAATGCAGTTTTGATGCAGGGAGGACACCCCATTGTATTCAAGAGCCGAAATCTTAGTCAACCTGAGAGGTTGTACTTCATTTATCAGAAGGAAATGTTGGCAATCATGCATGCCTTGACCAAGTTCATACAATATTTGGTGGGCAACAAATTCATGGTCAAGACCGATCACAACAGTTTGAAGTATTTCCTTGAGCAGAAGGACCTCAGTGAGCACCAACAGAAATGGGTGACGAAGGTATAGGAATTCGACTTTGACATAGAGTATGTCAAGGGAAGAAGAACATTGTGGTCGATGCACTATTGAGGAGACCTGCAACATGTTCTTTGATGGAGATTTCAGCAGATTGGAAATCCCACTTGTTAGTGGAATATTCCAAGAACAAGTTCGCTTGTGAGGTGATGGATGGGCAGATACAGGATGACCGGTATAAGGTCATTGACGATGTCATATTTTACAAGGATAGAGTCTACTTGGTGCCAGATTCAAGGCTTAAGAAGAAGATCCTCACCGCAGCTCATGATTCACCTCTAGCAGGCCATCAAGGGTTTTTCAAAACCTACAGACAAATCAGAGAGAGGTTCTCATGGAAGGGCCTCAAACTAGACGTTATGAGACACGTCAGTGAGTGTGTGACTTGCCAACAGAACAAGTCAGAGCATGCTCTTCCAACATGGCTACTTCAGCCACTCCCCATTCCAGAGAAAAAATGGGAGAGTATATCTATGGACTTCATCACAGGTCTACCCAAGGTCCAGGGTAATGACTGTATCTATGTAGTGGTCAACAGATTGACCAAGTTTTCTCACTTCTACGCCATACCGACAGAGTACAACACAGTTCAGGTAGCCGAGATTTTCTTCAGGGAGGTATTCAGACTTCATGGGTTGCCGAAGAACATCGTCAGTGACAGGGACAGTCGGTTCATTGGGACATTTTGGAGAGAGTTGTTTCGGTTGGTGGGGACAGAGTTGACACCTAGCACCAACTATCATCCTCAGATAGATGGGAAGACCGAGATTGTCAACAAGTGGGTTGCAGGGTATTTGAGGAACTATGTAGGAGGACAATAGAGAATGTGGGTAAAGTGGTTACATTTAGGAGAACATTGCTACAACACCACCTTCCACATGTCCATTGGTATGACACCCTTCCGAGCATTGTACGGATATGATGCTCCCACTTTGGTAGACTTGGTCTTCGGGGAGAGCAGAGCTCCCAAGGCTAAGGATTGGATCATAGAGAGTCAGGATATTCTCAAGTTGTTGAAAGAGAACCTACAGACGATGCAAAACCGACAGAAGATAAGTGCAGACACGCACAGGATAGAGCGCAACTTTGAGGTTGGAGATTTGGTTTTCTTGAGACTCCAAAAAGGAAGTGGGACAATTCATTAGCACATCAGAGGAGCTTCCCCTGTTGGATGAGGAGGGAAAGTTGGAGTTAGTTCTGAAGGAGGTTTTGGAGTTTCGGGAGTGGAAACCGAAGAGCAGGGTCATCCGAGAGTGTTTTATTAGATGGAGAGGGCTTCCAGTAGAGGACGCTACTTGGGAGAGCAAATAGGTGTTGCAACACCCTGGACTGGTATTGCTTGAGGACAAGCAATTTCGGGAAGGGAGGAATGTAATGTCCCTTTCAAAATAGGAGCTCCAGAGAGGAGGCTTAATGGTCTAAACTGCCCCGTTAGACTATAGCCAGGGGCAAAGAGGGGTAAACAGGGTTACTAGAGGTCACTCCAGTTACAAGTGTTATATTCAGAAAGTGACATTGAGCTAAAAAGGGTTAAAAGCGCTTTTAAGTCATGATGAGATAAAAATAGAAGTCAACAGTGGATTAGGGTTTCAACAATGATTTAGGGTTTTGGAAGTCAACAATGAATTAGGGTTTCAACATGATTTAGGGTTTTGGAAAGCTATAAAGGAAGAGTCAACGACCTAATTCATCATTATGCAGATTATGACTTGTCATTGAGGAGAGGAGGCACATCTTAGGAGAGATAGTTCAGTGTATTCTAGGAGGACGACACCAGTTGGCTGATTTCAGTGTTGAAAGACACACCCTAGTCGCCGGGAAGATCATCCAGGTCTTCCATCATTCTTCATTGATTCTGCAGTGCTCCCATATTTCAGGTATTATCTTTTAGTTGTTTATTTGTATTCCAGCTAAGATCCTTTTGTCTTTTGATCAAGCCGAGTGTTGTTATTTTATTCAGCCGCAGTTGCTTATTTGTATTCCGGCAAAGATCCTTTGTCTGTTGATCTAGTCGAGTATTGTCAGTTTATTCAGCCGCATTCGACCATTTTGTAATCCACAGAGATATCGTAATACAAACTTTGCAGTCCTTTGTCATGTTTATTATTTGTATGATCATTTATATGCTGTAAACCTTTGATCCTACACACACATTAGCAACGTTTCCTAGACTAGCCAAGTCAGGAACATTACAACTTTCTATACTTAGACCTCGTCGGGGACATGCACTGAAAAAAATGATCAAGAGTAGCCTGCTCTGATACCACTGATCCGGATTATTTTCGGCACGAAATGAGAGCGGAGATATAAGAAATAAATGCACAGAGATATCACAGATATCTATTAATATAACAACAATGTATCCGAGATACAACTATAAACACAAAGATACAGTAATACATGATTTCTATTAATGAAAGAAATGTACAAAGACTGTAAAAATACATAGTGAAAGACTCGCTAGAATGGTGACAACTTATCTCTGAGAAGACTACGCTCATTCACAAGAAGGTGATTTTACAATGAGGCTCCAAAGGATTTTTATCATAAAAAAATTCCAAAACCCTAACCCCAAAAGATGAAAAACCAACAATTTTGTGGACCCTGTTTTGGGTGTTTGGTGTATCAACTTTTTGGGGGCGTAACTTTGGCATACAATCTCCGTTTGGGGCGCATGATAGCTTGTTGGAAAGGTATCATTGAGGATATTCATTTAGGGGGATCAATATGATCATTTGACTATCATTGAGAAGATCAATCCAAAAAAACCTTCATTTAGGACCTCAAAATGGCCTCGGAAGTTAAAAACTGCTAAAAATAGTAAATTACCAAAATTGGCAGAAAACTGTTTTGAGCCAGTTGGAAAAGGTGGGTGGCCACCAATATCCACCTGGATCAATCTTCCCTCCTTAGGAAGAAATGATCTCCATTGCGTTGAGTTCCTGAGGGAGAGGGAAAAGCGTTTGCTGAATCTGCATCTTGATGAGCTGTTTGCCTTGTTGGAGAAGTTGCTCTGCTTAGCTTGTTGAAGGTTGTCACAAACATGTGGCTGGAAGGGTTGTACCCTTTTAACCAGTATGGATACATGAGATTACTGTGTGCAGAAGGAATCTTTACACTTTGTTGCAATGGTGTCGACCTGCTTCTGTTGGATAGAAGGTGCTTGGGCCGAGGCTGTAGTGGTTGCATTATTCTTCTGTTCAACTTTTGAACAGATTGTGAAGAAGATGAATTTTGTAGTATGAGATACTACCTTGTGGCATTGTTTAGGTGGAACATTAGTTGGAACTACCTCTGGTATTCTGTAGAGATGACCCCCCAGTGAAAAAATGACACTGCGAGGTCGAGACTCATAAACAACATGGGGCTTCCACATATATGGTTGGCCTAAGAGAACATCACAGACATCCAGTGGGGCAACATAACATAATACCTCATCTTTGAAGGGCTGGATGCCATATGACAATCAACATTGTTGGTTGACATGAAGATCTCATCCCTGGCGAAGCCACCCGATGTTGTATGGTTGTAGGCGTGGTGTTGTCGACAATCCCAACTCTTTGATGATCTCTGCTAAGATGAGGTTCTTCTGGCTTCCGCTATCAACAATAAAATGAAGCGGGGTCCCCTTGACCCACATCTGTGAATGAAAAAGGTGCTCCCCCTCTTTAGGATATGTTGGTTCTTTTGGTTGAATTTCTGCTGTATCGACAATAACGATGGGGTTTGCGTTGATGATCTGTCTTTTACCAGTATTTTCAGAATCATATTCAGAATCAGGGTTCGACTCCTTGTCTTTGATCTCGGCCACCAATGGATGTTTTGAGAGACATTCCTCGGTGTTGTGCCAGGGGATTTTGTGGAAATCACACCATTTTTCGGTGTCCTTCTTTGTCTTCCCATGACCCTTCTTTACCTATGGCTTGGACTGGTTTTCAGGAGACTGTTTGTTAGGGATGTCTTTATCATACTTTGTTTGTTGCAGATTTGTAGACCCAAACTCCCATTTGTTCTGGTGCTTAAATTTCTGTTCGATTTTAACAACATATCGATAAACAACACCGAGTGATGAGATGTCCAAAAAATCCATTTCAGTTTGGATGTATCTATGTAGAGCCCCACGGTATTTCAGAACCAAATGTCATTTGAAGTCTTTGATACCTAGCCTGGTGTGCAAGGTATGGAAGGTATTGGTGAACTCCAGAACTACTTGGCCCCTCCCTTGCCACAGTGTGGTCCATCTCATGTACTAATCCTCATAATTTCCAACAGGGTAATACTGTTCCTTTACCACATCCACAAAAAAATCCCAAGTGGGTACGACCCCATATATTCCAGGTTCCTCTGTGGAACTTTGCTCCCAGTAAGTTTCCCACCAATGTTTGACATTGGGGAGAGCTTTAAGGAGTGCGAAGGTGATCTTTTCCCTGTCAGAAAAATTATGAATAGAGAAATAACCTTCTAACAGATTAAACGATTTGTCTAGGGCATCCACATCTATTTGACCTTCAAATATGAGAATATCAAAATTAACCTATATCTTGAAAGGAGAGGTGCTTCCAAAGTGTCTGTTTGATGAATATGCGCCTGTTGCTATCGACAGACATTGAAGGAAGTGGGGAAAATTCTCCATCATTTCGTCCCTCTGTTGCGTGAGAGCTTGCTCAAGCAATAGACTGATAGAATCGTCTGCTGCGTCGTTTTTCTTTTCTTCTGCCATGGAGGGTTTCTTGGGCGTGTGAGAGCGATTGTATTCAAGAGAGACAAGCTCAATACCCAACTTTCTATACTCAGACCTCATCGATGACATGCACTGAAAAAACCCGATAAAGATTAGCCTGCTCTGATACCACTGATCCGAATTATTTTCGGCATGAAATGAGAGCGGAGATATAATAAATAAATGCACAAAGATATCGTAGATATCCAATAATATAACAAAAATGTATCAGATATGAAACCATAAACACAGAGATACAGTAATACACGATTTCTATTAATGAAAGAAATGTATAGAGACTGTAAAAATACAGAGTGAAAGACTCGCTAGAATGGTGGCAGATTATCTCTGAGAAGAGATGTGACTGATGCACTCAGTCCAAGAAGAAAATTTTACAATGAGGATCCAAAGGCCTTTTTATCATAAAAAAAATCCAAAACCCTAACCTCGGAAGATGAAAATCCAACAATTTTGTGGACTCCGTTTTGGGTAGTTTGGTGTATCAACTTCCCGGGGGCGTAACTTTGGCATATGATCTCTGTTTGGGTCACGCAATAGCTCATTGGAAAGGTATCATCGAGGAGATTCATTTAGGGGGATCTATAATAGACTTGGGCTATCATTGAGAATATTGATCCCCAAAAACCTTCATTTAAGACCTCAAAATGGCCCCGGAAGTTAAAAACTGCTAAATATAGTAAATTACCAAAATTGCCAGAAAACTGTTTTGAGCCAGTTGGAAAAGGTGGGTGGCCACCGATATCCACCTGGATCACTAACTCCCCAGACTTAGTCCACTTTGATCACCTTAGGGGCACCTGAGATCCAAATTTTATATGTCATTGATCTGAATTATTTTGAGAATGACATGAAGGAATAAATATAATAGAGATATAACAAGGAGATACAAAAAGATATTGCAAGGAACATAGTAATACAATAAAACCCAGTTTCTATTAATGACTGTCTGGAATACAAAAGACTATAAAATGCAAAGCACACAAGCTAGCTAGAATGGTGGTAGCTTATCTATGAAGAGAGATGTGTCAGATACTCTCATTCGCAAGAAGCTGATTACAATGAGGCTTCAAAGACATTTTTAACATAAATCATAAATGATAAAACCATGAACATCCAAAACCCTAACCCCGGAAGATGGGGGTAGTTGATACACCAACTTCCCGAGTGCGTAACTTTTACATACGATCTTCATTTGGGGCGCTCGATACCGTAAAAAATCTCTAGTCGAGGAGTACACATTCCAAATGGCCCAATATATCCCAATAGGGACCTTTTGCTCATTGCCAAGTTGAAAAAATGTCATTTAAGGCCTTAAAACGACCCTAGAAGTTTGGAACCTGAAAACAATGTAGAAAAATTGTCAAGATGAAAATTGTAATATGAGCTAGTGGAATAAGTGGGCGGCCATCGATGTCCACTTGGATCATTCCTCCCCCCTTAGGAAGAAATGGTCTCCATTTCATGAAGTCGCTCCATCATATGGGGAAACTTCTGTTGAATCTGGATCCTGGTGAGCCACTTGCCCCGATGAAAAAATTACCCTTCTTTGACGACCCAATAGAGTTTGATGTTCTGTTCACGGGTGCCCTTTGTCTTGGTGTCCATGATCTGATCAACTATCACGTATTCAATGCAGTCAGGATTGATTTCTGTAGGGGCCAAGTGCTCAACCACGTCCGAAGTGTCTAGGAGAGGTGGAAAATACGGTCGAAGCAGTTCCACATTAAATACTGTGTGCAAGCCAAGGAAAGGAGGAATACTCAATTCAAAAGCATTCTCACCCACAACCTTGGTGATGGTATAAGGCCCATATCACAGTGGGCGTAGCTTCCGATGGGGTCCTGTGAGGCTCTCTTTCTGCAAATGAAACCATACCTTATCTCCCACCTGAAACTTGTGTGGTACTTGATGTTGATCATGGCACTGCTTGTACTTGACATTCGATTTATGAAAAATATCATGAACTTGTTGTTATATGTATTGGATTTTCTCAACAAATTTGGCTGCTTGATCAACTTTGGTCTGAGCATGGGAGGACTCTTCCTCTGCAACTGCAATGGGAAGAACTACGTCAATAGGGGCCTATGGTTGGAATCTCAAGCTCACCTGAAAAGGGTTGTGGCCAATATAGACATGGAGGGCTCTGCTGTAGCTATGTTAAAAATAAGGAAGGCTTTCATCCCATGTGCATGGATGCTTAAAATTGTACATCCTCGGGATATCGATAATCATCCTGTTGACTACCTCTTTTTGTCCATCAACATGTGGGTGGAAGGCAGTCGATTTGGTTAGCTTGGTGTCCATCATCGACCATAGGATGGACCAAAAAGTGCTTAGGAACCTACTATCTCAATTTGAGATAATGGATCATGGGAGCCCAAAATGAACCCAAACACATTCAAAGAAGATCTTAGCAGTGGCCTCAACTGTGATGCTCTTCTTGCAGGGTGCCAAAACTTCCATCTTAGAGAATCGATCAATGACCACAAAGACATAGTCATTTCCATGCTTGGTTGAAGGTAGATTGGACATGTAATCCATGGAGATGGACTACCAAGTCTTATTCGAAGTAGGAACAAGGGTGTATAGCCTTTGTTTCTTGATGGTGGGCTTGGCAATGGCGCATGCAGTGCATGATCTGATATACTTGTGGACATGTTGTCCAAGCTTTGGCCAATAAAAATGCTTTTACAATACTGCTACTATTTTGTCTACACCAAAATTTCATGTTGCTCGATTGTAATGAGATACCTAGATCAACTTTGCACACTCGCTTGAAGGAACATAGAGATGGTTGAGATGGAATAACAATCCATCCTGTAGATGAAAGTATGGAACTGTTTTTTATACGCTCAATGTCTGATAGGAAACAACAAAGTCAGACTCAGTATTGTATAATTTTGGTCACCCAGACGTTTCATGCCCATAGGATTTAAGAATTATGGTTAGGGCTCCAATCGGGGGTCGACTGAGGCAATCTGTGACATGGTTGGTGCTTCCCTTCTTGTACTTGATGTTCAAGTGGAACTGATGCAGGTACGTGGACCACTTCTGATGGAAATCATTTTGTAACTTTCCTTGTGTCTACATGAATTGCAGAGGCACGTGATCAATGTGGATGATTGTTTCCTTCCCTAGAATGTAATGTTTCCACTGTCGATATGCCTACATAATGGAGTACATCTCTTTGTCATAGGTGGGGTATCTACAAACAACATCAAAGAGTGTTTCACTGTGATAGGCTATCAGATGCCCATGTTGAGTAATGACTACGCTGATAGCATAATCTGAAGCATCTGTCTCAATCTCAAATGGCTGTTGCAGGTTTGGCAGATTAAGGACTGGTGCTGAGCAGAGGTGGAATTTCAAGTCCTCAAATTATTTATGTTGGGACACATCCCACAGAAAATTGGTCATTGCTCCACCCTTGGTCATCCAACTTAGGGCCCAAACGATATGAGAGAACCCCAACACAAACCAACGATAGAAGTTGGTGAGGCCCAAGAAGTTGCAGAGATCGATTATTGTCTTCGGGGCTAACCAATCATGAAGGACTTGGATCTTGGATGAATACACATGCACACCCTGCTCATCCACGATGTATCCAAAATATTGGATTCTCTCATGCCAAAGGAACACTTATCCAAATTAGCGTATAACTTGTGGTGCTTAGACCTATTGAATATGCTTCAAATGTTCCTCCCAAGTTTTGCTGAAGATGAGGATGCCATCTGGATATACGATCACAAAGGATTTTGTGAATGGCTATAATATGTCATCCATCATCCACATGAATGTGGAAAGGGCATTAGTCAAGCCAAAAGGCATGACCAACCACTCAAAGAGACCTTCTTTAGACTTGAAGGTTGTCTTTCATAGATTAGTTTGCTCAATAAACACCTAGTGGTAACCTGACTTTAGTTCAATCTTACTGAAAAACTTGGCTCCCTTGAGTTGATCGAGAAGATCATCAATCTGGGGGATTGGGTACCAGTTCTTAACTGTGATCTTGTTTAGGGATCTTTAATGAATACAAAGTCATGATGTATTGTCCTTCTTCAGTACAAGAACAATTGGGCTCCCGTAAAGTGAGGATTTTTGTCTGATGTGGCCCTTCAAAATTAACTCTTGGATCTAGCGTTTGATTTCTTCATTCTCCATAACAGAACGTTTGTATACAAGGCCGTTAGGCAGAGGAGCACCGAGTGTCATATCAATTGAATGCTTTATGTGATGTCCCATTCCCAAGAGTAGGCCAACAAGGAGTGACTTAGTAGTCTATATGTTCCCGTAGACTATAGTCAGGCACAAACATGGAACAAGAAGGAGAAATAAGGAGGAATTGATGGCTAAACGATGAATTACGCCAAAATACTTAGGAAAAAGTCACTTAAGCCTAAGTCAATGAAGAATTAGAATGAAAAGGTGTTAAATGGGGACTTAATTGACAAATAAATCACTTTAGGAGGAAAAGAGCCTAGCCTAAGTGAGGTCGATGGTGAATTATATTGGGAAAGGTATAAAGGGAAAAATTTGACCTAATTCCTCATTATGCATTGTTATGATTTGATGTTGAGAGTTCCTAGAGGAGGAGGAGAGCTGACCTTACAGTTTTGTGGATTTTTGGAGGAAACCACCACCATTGATCGGTTTCGGTGTTGAGAGACACACCCTAGCCCATTGGAGATACCATCCAGGTATTTCACCGTATTTTTTAGGAGTATCCATTGCAGAGTGCACAACTCAACCAGTGAGGGCGCAAGCTAGTTTGAGGGTTTGGAGAGCTGCACGAGACCCATATCCAGATTGCAGTTTCCTTCCAACCCATTTGAGATCCAGCCAGGGCACTTCTATTGAGCCATCTATCATCAGATTCTGACGGTAGAATCTTGCAGATCGACTCGTTCATCCATTTAGGGCGCAAATCTTCCGGACATACATTTGGTGTTGCATGTAGAGTTTCAGAGCAGATCCAGATGAATCCTTCCGACCCATTTCCTTATTTGGTGAGACGATCATTTTGAGCCATATAGCAGCAGATTCCGTTGGTGGAATCCTTTTGGGTGCATCCAGTGCTCCAAGAGGTGCGCAAACCCCCCAGGGGTCCAGATCCAGTGCCTTAGAGACCGGATCTGCGATCCGACACTCATTCATTTCAGTCTAGAGGCCAGGGCACTTCTATTGGAGCAGTTTTCGATGCATTTTGACGGTCCATTCTTCCGGACGAGTTTTCTAGCTGGTAGCAGTTACCGTATTTCTTCGGAATCACATATTTTTTGTCGATCTATCCGTGCATGCATCAGATCTGCTATCATCTTCTGATCATGGGTATTTTTATGTTATTTGTTGTATTCCAGTACCGATCTATGAGATCTGACTGACGTTTATATTCTATATTTCTAGTAGGCTATTGTATTTCCATGCTCGAACCGTTATTATACATGATATTGGGCAGTTGATGTTCTTTACTTTTGCATGCATCCTTTATATGTTGATTAAACCTTAAATATGCAACATGCACATGTAATAACCAACATACACATGCAATAACCCACATGCACATGCAATAACCATCAAGATCTCAAACATACAACTGAAATGCATCCAGAAACCCCCAGTGTATCATATCTGCAAGACATAATAGTAGATCAGTAGCAAATATCTCGATCAACGGGAACAAGGATATTTCAGTGGTATCAAAGCTTTACTCCTGCCAGCCTGTGACTAAAGACAATGAGTACAACAGAAGAACCAGATGACTGTGAGCACGTAGGTGACGAATATGTCACTTACAACAGGCGAAGAGGAAGAGGGGACATGCCTAACTTTCCTCCCTTCCCTCCTTGTTCAGAGGAAGAGGAAGAGGCACATAGAGAAGCAGAGAGAAGAGCAGAGCGTTAGGCCGAGTGTGAAGTAGAGAGGAGGCTAGGTGACATATATGAGCAACCAGAGGGCAGTTGTAGGACCCCCGTGGATCCATACGTAGCCTTCATGCAGGTTATCAGTGACATGCTAGCTAGCCAGCGGACCATGTCTCAGTATTTGGATCAGGTAGCGGATAGACTGGCTATGGTAGACATTCCGGGCACACAAGGCCCACATGCAACACATGGGAACTCAGGGGCAGGCAGTAGACCCCAGTCACCCACTCGCACATATACCTCTGTGAGTAGGATTCCACGTCCGTTGTTTCCCACTTTCCAGAGGGAAACCCCAGTAGCAACTCAGATACCGATAGCACAGAGACCGCCCACACATGCAGAGGACATTGCAGAGTATCAGAGAGAGTATGCGGCCTTGGGCCATGAATTTCATCAGGATATGACCTTAGTCGAGTATTTTGGACTCAGACTCAGGAACCATCCTAGAGAGCCACAAAGGGGAGGGCAGCAACAACATGGGCATAACATTGACTTCATCTGAAAAGTTGGTAAACTCACCATACCTTATTTTGACGGATCGTCCAAATGCACTACCAGAGCTTGGGTACATAAACTCGATACCTACTACAAGCTCAACCAGATGAACGAGGCAAAGGCCATCATTTTCGCCACCCTACACTTGGAGGGTGAGGCACACGAGTGGTGGTATCACGGATTGGTGACATTGGGTCACAATCGCATCACCTCCTACAGAGAGTTCATAGAGAGACTCATGGATAGATTTGATAGGAGGGATCCAGAGATCCACTTCAGAGATTTAGCCCAATTGAGACAAACTGGCACAACAAAGGTATTCATCTCGGAGTTTCAGAGAGTAGCAGTGGCAGTGATAGACATATCTGAGCCTCGATTGGTCATGCTATTCACATAAGGGCTCACAGAACCCTGGGGAGGTTGGGTGAAGGCCTATCGGCCTCATACCTTGCAGGATGCCATCCGACGCACTAGAGATTTGGTGGATTCAGTGCCAAAAAATAAACCTTTCACTAAACCCTTTGTATCATAGAGAGACAAGGATCAGAAGAATCTTCCAAGGGAATGGAAGGGCAAGCCCAAGTTGGATGATGATACACGATGAGAGTTGATGAGGAAGAAGATTTTCTTCTCCTGCAGAGACCCTTGGGTCCCCGAGCATAGATGCATGGGGAAGGGATAGATCCACTATATTGAAGTGGAATCAGGCAGTGAGGAGGAGGATGAGGATATTTAGGCACCGATAGACAGTGATTCAGAGACTGAGACCACTCATGAGCCAGAGCAGCAGCCGAAGAAACCTCAGATGCCGGCAAGGGCCCAGCCCCAGGAGGAGGCAAAACCTCGTAGAGAGGTGAAAGGGGGAACCATAGCCACCCTTTCAGGAATACCCAGGTACAACACTCTCAGGCTCAAGGGCCTTGTATAAGGGCAACACATGGCAACTTTAGTTGATGGTGGGGCCACCCACAACTTCATAGATGCATCCTTAGTATCCAGGAGGGGGTTATGCACAGAGGAGTTTGAGGGATTCCATGTGGCAGTGGCTGATGGATACACAATGACATGCTTGGACATGATCCCTAACCTAGAGGTCAAACTAGGAAACTACACCCTGACTGACATATTCTATGTAGTTGACCTATCAGATACGGATGCCATGTTGGGAGTACAATGGTTATAGTCATTGGGGGAGATTGGGTTCAACTATCAGACGTTGACCATGAGATTCAGAGACGCCAGTGGATCGAGAGTTGTGCTAAGAGGCATGTCTACAGGGGCGCCTCGAGCAGTATCAACAAAGAGGATGGAGCAGATTTTTCGTCATGGTGATGTGGCTTACACAGCAGAATGTTGGATCACCACACGAAAAGACTCAGAGGGTAGGGAGTAGTACCATCCACAGATCATAGAACTTCTGGGACGTTATGAGCCAGTATTTGGGCCGATACCACCAGGGAGACCGCCAGACAGGGGTTTTGAGCAAATGATTGAGTTAGAGGCAGGGGCTACACCGGTGATTACAACACCCTATAGACACCTCAAGAAATTTAAGGATGGGATTGAGAAAGCAATCAAAGAATAGCTCGCTATGGGACATATCAGGCCTAGCATGAGTCATTTTGCATCTTCAGTAGTACTGGTACTGAAGAAGGATGGCACATTACAGATGTGCATCGATTACAGAGTGCTCAACAAGAAAACAATCAAGAATCGTTACCCCATCCCACACATAGATGAGCTGATGGATGAGTTACATGGGCCAATCTTCTTCACTAAGATTGATCTACGCTCAGGATACCATCAGATCAACATCAGGGAGAAAGACATTGAGAAGACAACGTTCCGATGCCATTTTGGACATTTTGAGTTCTTGGTCATGCCGTTTGGACTGACCAACACACCAACCACTTTCCAGTCTTGCATGAACCATATCTTTAGAGGAAAATTGAGGAAGTACCTTCTGGTATTCTTCGACGATATATTGATCTACATCAAGACATGGAATGAGCATTTAGCACACTTGGGGAAGGTCTTGGATATTATGAAGGCATAGTGTTTATATGCCAAGGAATCCAAACGTGAATTTGGCATGAGGAAACAATTGTACTTAGGGCATATCATCAGTGGGAAGGGAGTATTGGCCAAGAAAAAGATCAGAGCCATTGTGGATTGGCCAATGCCCAAGAATCTCACGGAGCTGAGACGATTCTTTGGGTCATGCAGTTACTACAGGTGGTTTGTCAAGGGTTTTTCACAGTTGGGAGCACCACTCACAGACTTGACAAAGAAGGGTGATTTTCATTGGACAGAGGAATCACAACAAACATTCAACAAAATGAAGGAGGTTATGAGCACATGCCCTGTTCTAGCCCTTCCAGACTTTTCTCAGCCATTCGTCTTAGAGTGCGACACATCAGGGGTGGGGATTGGAGCAGTTTTGATGCAGGGGGGCACCCCATTGTGTTTGAGAGCAGGAAGCTCGATGATTCGGAGAGACTCTATCCTATTTACGACAAGGAGATGCTAGTGATCATGCATGCTTTAACCAAATTCAGGCAGTATCTGGTTGGCAACATGTTTGTAGTGAAGACTGATCATAACAGTCTCAAGTATTTCCTTGACCATAAATACCTCAGTGAGAGGCAACAGAAGTGGGTCTCAAAGATCCAAGCCTTTGACTTTGATATTGAGTATGTCATGGGAAAAAGGAATATCGTGGCGGATGGCTTGTCCAGGAGGCCAGCAGGATGTTCGATGATGGACATTTGTACAGATTGGAAAGATCATTTGTTGGTGGAATACTCCAAAAACAAATTTTCTTGTGAGGTGATGGACGGACAAGTGACTGATGATAGATACCGGGTTCTGGTTGACGTCATTTTCTACAACAACCTGATCTACTTGGTTCTAGAATCCACCCTGAAGGGGAAGATTCTGAAGGTGTGTCATGATTCGCCAACAACAGGGCATCAGGGGTACTTCAAAACTTATAGGAAGATTAGGGAGATATTCTCATGGAAGGGTCTCAAGGATGATGTGCTGAAACACATATGAGAGTGCACGACTTGTCAGCAGAACAAGTCCGAGTAGACACACCCCGTAGGGATACTACAACCTCTACCCATTCTAGAGCAGAAATGGGAGAGCATTTCCATGGATTTCATTACAGGCCTCCCTAGGGTGCAGGGAAAGGACTGTATATTTTTGGTGGTGGACAGACTGACCAAGTTCACACATTTCTTCACCATACCCATAGACTACAAGGCCATACAGGTAGCATAGTTATTTTTCAAAGAGGTATTCCGGTTGCACGGGTTACCCAGGCAGATAGTTAGTGATGGGGATGGGCGCTTCATCAATGCATTTTGGCAGGAGCTTTTCAGATTGATAGGCACAGAGCTAGCCATGAGTACCAGCTACCACCCACAGACAGATGGGCAAACAAATATCGTCAACAAATGGGTGGAAGGGTATTTGAGGAACTATGTGGGGGGGCAACAACGCACTTGGGTGAGATTGTTACATATGGGTGAGTATTGCTACAACACAACTTACCATATGCCCATCAAGATGTCACCGTTCAGGGCATTGTATGGATATGATGCACCCTCCTTTATAGAGACTTTGTTTGGGGACAACAGGGTCCCGAGGGCCAAGGATTGGGTGGAGGAGAGTCAAAGGATTCTTCAATCAACAAAGGAGAACTTGCAGTCAGCTCAGAATCAACAGAAGATATATGCAGACCGACATAGAGTTGAGTGCAGTTTTGAGGGAGGGGATTTGGTTTTCTTGCGATTACATCCATATCGACAATCCTCCTTGAAGAGGAGCGGAGTAGAGAAGCTGAAGCCAAAGTTCTACGGGCCTTACAGAGTCATCAGGAGGATAGACGAGGTGGCATACGAGCTAGAGCTATCGGAAGGTAGAAAGATTCATAACGTCTTTCACGTCTCTTGCCTTAAAAGGGTTGTGGGACAAAAGGTTAGCATTTCACAGGAGTTTCCACTCTTGGATGAGGAGGGTCATTTGGAACTAGTGCCAGAGGAGGTACTAGAGCAGAGAGAGTGCAGATTGAGGAGCAGGATCATCAGAGAGTGCTTGGTTAGATGGATAGGTCTTTCAGTGGAGGATGCCACATGGGAGGGAGAGCATATCTTGCAGCACCCAAGATTGATGTTGCTTGACGAAAAACAATATCAGGAAGGGAGGACTGTGATGTCCCGTTCCAAAGAGTAGGCCAACAGGGAGTTACTTAGTAGTCTATATGTTCCTGTAGACTATAGTTAGGCACAAACAAGGAACACGAAGGAGAAATAAGGAGGAATTGATGGCTAAACAATGAATTACGCCAAAATACTTAGGAAAAAGTCACTTAAGCCTAATTCAATGAAGAATTATAATGAAAAGGTGTTAAAGGGGGACTTAATGGACTTAATTGAGAGTTCCCAGAGGACGAGGAGATATGACCTTACGGTTTGTGGATTTATGGAGGAAACCACCACCATTGATCGGTTTCAGTGTTGAGAGACACACCCTAGCCCATCAGAGATACCATCCAGGTATTTCACTGTATTTTTCAGGAGTATCCATTGCAGAGTGCACAACTCAACAAGTGAGGGCGCAAGCTAGTTTGAGGGTTTGGAGAGCTGCACGAGACCCATATCCAGATTGCAGTTTCCTTCCAACCCATTTGAGATCTAGCTAGGGCACTTCTATTGAGCCATCTATCATCAGATTCTGACAGTGGAATCTTGTAGATCGACTCGTTCAACCATTTAAGGCGCAACTCTTCCGGACATACATTTGATGTTTCATGCAGAGTTTCAGAGCAGATCCGGAAGAATCCTTCCGACCCATTTCCTTATTTGGTGAGATGATCATTTTGAGCCATATAGCAGTAGATTCCATTGGTGGAATCCTTTTGGGTGCATCCAGTGCTCCAGGAGGTGCACAAACCCCCCAAGGGTCCAAATCCAGTGCCTTAGAGACCGGATCCGAGATCCAACACTCATTCATTTCAGTCTAGAGGCCATGGTTCTTCTATTGGAGCAGTTTTCGACGCATTTCGATGGTCCATTATTCCAGATGAGTTTTCCAGCTGGCAGCGGTTACCGTATTTCTCTGGAATCACATATTTTTTGCCGATCTATCCGTGCATGCATCGGATCTGCTATCATCTTCTGATCACGGGTATTTTTATGTTATTTGATTGTATTCCAATATTGATCCATGAGATCTGACTGACGTTTATATTCTATATTTCCAGTAGGCTATTGTATTTCCATGCTCGAACCATTATTATACATGATATTGGGCAGTTGATGTTCTCTACTTTTGCATGCATCCTTTATATGTTGATTAAACCTTAAATATGCAACATGCACATGTAATAACCAACATGCACATGCAATAACCATCAAGATCTCAAAGATACAACTGAAACGCATCCAGAAACCCCTAGTGTATCAGATCTGCAAGACATAATAGTAGATCAGTAGCAAATATCTTGATCGACGGGATTAGGGATATTTCACTTTACCTAATAGTGCACATGCACCCCTATCGGTGAGGCAATTATGTCTTTGTGCTCTTATACTATCTTGTCCACTTGTTTTTGTTGTGCAGAGGGACCTCGTGCAGAGGTTTGGTGGTTGCAATGACCTTCTGTTCACCTTCTGACTGAACCATAAAGAGGAAAAATATCTCGATTTGAGAGACCACCTTTCTACATTGCTTTGCGACGATCAAAGAGGCCACAATAGTTGGGAATGTCTCCGATACTCTGTAGATTTGATCTCCCAAAGTAAGAATGACATTGCAGGGCCTAGATTCATAAACAACATGATGCTTCCACATATATGGTTGTCCTAAGAAAACATCACAAACTTCAAGGAGGAAACATCACACAATACCTCGTCTTTTAAGGGTTTGATTTGATAGTGCAGGTGACATTGTTGGCTAATGAAGATGTTCCATCGATGGCTGAGCCAATCGATGGTGTATGGCTAAGGATGCAGCATCGACATTAGATTCAACCTCTTGATGACCTCTAATGAGATTAGGTTCTTCTAGCTACCACTGCCAATAATGAAATGGAGTGAGGTCCCCTTCACCCACATCTGTGAGTGGAAGAGGATCTCCCCTTCTTCAGGCTCCTCTGGTTCCTTTGGTTGGACCTTTGTGGTAGAAATAGTGACACTCGGTTCTACGTCAATGATCTGTTTTCCTTTTTCTGGTTCTGAAACAAAATTTGGGACATCATATGACCTTGAGGTTTTCATCTCAACCAATAATGTCTGCTTGGAGTGACATTCATCAATATTGTGCCAAGGGTTTTTTTGGAACTTGCACCACTTTCCAGTGTCCTTCTTCAACTTCATATTACCCTTCTTTGTTGGTGGCTTGAACTGGTTGTCTTGGGACTGGTCATACTTACTCCGTCATTTGTCTTGGGATTTTGGGCCACCCTTAACATACTTCAGTTGTTGCAGATTTGCAGACCCAAACTCCCGCTTGTTTTGCTACTTAAATTTCTGCTCGATTTTGATGGCATATTGATAAGTGACTCCTAATGACGAGATGTCCAGAAACTCCATTTCAGTTTGGATGCATTTGTGTAGATCCCCACCATATTTTAGAACCAAATTACACTTGGATTATTTGATACCTATCTTGGTGCGTATGGAAGGTATTTGTGAACTCCAACACTGTTTGGCCCCTTTCTTGATGTAGTGTGGTCCATGTCGTGTACTGGTCGTCATAGTTTCCAACATGGTAATATTATTCCTTGAGGGAATCAATGAAAGCTGCCCAAGTGGGTGTTGGCACAAAAATTGTAGACTCATCCTCAACATGTTTCTCATAGTAAGTCTCCCACCAATATTTGACATGGGGAAGGGCCTTTAGGAGCGAGAAGGTGATTTTTTCATTGTTGGAAATTTTTTGGATAGAGAAATAACCCTCTAGTAGACTTAACCATTTTTCCAAAGCATTGATGTCTATTTGGACTTCAAAGAAATAAATATCAAAGTCAACTTGTACCTTAAAGCGCCTTTCACCTCTAAAGTGACTGCTGGTTGAAAGTGCCTCCATTGTTGTCGACAATCGTCGAAGGATCTGGGAAAATTATCCATCATCTCGTTCCTGTATCATGGGATGGCTTCCTCGAGAAATAATTTGATATGATCTCCTACTTTTTCATCCCTCTTTTATTTCGCCATCGGAGGTTTCTTGGGTAGGAAATAACAATTTTCATGAAGATAAACAAGCTTGAGATCCATCTCTCTATACCCTGACCTTGTTGGGGACATGCACTTAGAACGACAAGGAGAAGACTGATATGATACCATTGATCTTGATTATTTTGAGAACAACATGAAGGCACAAATATAACATAGATATAATAATTATATACATAGATATATTGCAAGGACTACAATAATACAATAAAACTCATATTCTATTAATGAATGTCCGGAATACAAAAGATTGTAAAATGCAAAGCACACAAGCTATCTAGAATGGCGATAGCTTATCTCTGAAGAGAGATGTGTTGGCTACTCTCATTCGCAAGAAACTAATTACAATGAGGCTCCAAATACCTTTTTAACATAAAGCATAAATGAGAAAAACCTAAACATCCAAAACCAAAACCTCGGAAGATGAAACACCAAAAGGTTTGTGGGCCCCAATAGGGGTAGTTGATACATCAACTTATCGAGGGCACAACTTTTGCATATTATCTCCATTTGTGGTGCTTGGTACCTCTTCAAAAAGGTATAACAAAGGAGTACACATTCTAAATGGACCAATAGATCCCAACATGGATTTATTGGGTGTTGCCAAGTCATAAAAATGTCGTTTAGAGCCTCAAAATGACCCTGAAAGTTTGGGACCCAATAAAATGTAGAAAAACTGTCAATATGGAAACTGTAATTTGAGCTAGTAGAATAGGTGGGTGGCCACCAATATCCACTTGGATCACTCATCCTACACACTTATCAACTTGGTCATGATCACTGTTAGTCAATTTGATTGATCAATCAACCTTCAATTGTCTCTAAAGTGACACCAATTAACTCCATAAACTCTAGAGTTGGGAAGATCCTGTTTTTCTAAGACCCTTTGTCAATGCAAATCACATGAGATTTAGGAGGTGAAATTCTCTCTGTACACCCCCCACCCTCCTATGATTGCAACTTCATGAAGCCAAAACATAGCCCAAAGTTTCACATATTTAGCTTATGTCAGTGACTTCACAAAGATATCAACAATTTGATCATATGTCCTGTAGTAAACAAGAAACATAACTTTCTCTTGTACCAACTAAGTTAAACAATGTGGATGAAACTCCACATGCTTCATCTTAGTATGGACAACATGATTATTAGTTATTTGTATTTCACTTTGACTCCTTAAAAGGGAATATAAGCTCACCCATCAAGTTGTGTATCCACACTATCTTTATGCTAGTATTAACTATACCTTTTATATCCAACCTCTATGGTCGATAAGGAAATAATGTTGCTTCTTACAAGACCACATCAAAGGACCGAATCCATGACAAAACACATAGTTTGAAGTTGATTTCCTATCATCTCCATCACTAGCCCAATCGTAATCAATATAATTGATCAATTGGTTCACATTCTTAATGCAATACTTTATACCAAGCTTATATGTGCCCTTGATATAACAGACAATACTCCAATGCTCCAAAATTGAGGAAGCCAAATATTATGCATCAATTCTCCAAACTTGAGGAGGCCCAATGACTATTGGTAGAATGATATGCCCACTCGTATCTCATTGTTTTGAATAATGCCTTTCCTCCTCATGGTCAACAGATGGTTGTTGGATTTCAGAAGAACCCTAAACCTTTGCAAGGGGACAATTAGGGATCCCCTTAGTAAGTAGGAAACTTAATGAATGTTTACATGTGCGATCGAGATGTGAACATCCAGATTAGGGCTCATAATTATGAAGCCTTTGGATTTGGTTCCAAGGGGAAATAACATGCTTCTTATGAAGAGGAAAATCCTCTTCATCTAAAAAAAATCAAAGGTCAAAGCGATGCCACACATACCCAAGGGCATGCTCAAAAGGTCAATGCATAACCCTAATGCCATGGTAGGTAAGAAATCTTCCATTGTGGAAGATTTGGCCCAGGCCCCATGAACTATGTCAGCCTTAGAAGTTCTGCAGAGTTATCCCATGTAAAGGAAGGCACTGCTTTCTACTATATAAGCTTTCAATTATGTGGAATCTTAGTTGATAATGTTTGACCCATACAAGGTTGAGCTTAGGATTCTACACTACAATACTTTCCAAATTCAGTTTTTTATCGTAATATTAACATCTTTAGGATAGTAGTAGATGAAGTTGCATTAAATTTCATAATGTTCTTGTCATGTTTGAGAGATATCATCCCATCCCTTACCATGTTAAAATCCTTCGATGGGAATTCAATTAGAAATTTTGTAATTATCCCTTCATTCCCTGTTGAGTTGGGGGGGAAAAAGACCGTAGAAGCGAAAGTGGTTGATGCTCCTTTTGACTACACCATCCTCTTAGAATGTAGTTGGATGTATGCCATGATGGCTATGGTATCTACAGTCCCTTGCATCATTTTTTTTCTTGACCAAGGAAAAATCATCACTATCGACCAATTACCCTGTTGCTGATGTTGTTATTATGGTAGCTGCGAGAGGTATTTACCTCCACGTGTAACCCTGACGAGAATAGAATATTTCAGGAAGCAAGAAGAAACCCTAACTCATTGGACATAACCCTAGAAGACAAGTCAAATAAAGGAAATAATTAATATTAAGTGTTGAGCCATAATCCAGGAATTGTTACTTTAGGACTTCATATTTTGAAGATCCATGGTTCTACCAGATCCTTCTTTCTCAACAATAGAAAACATACATGCTAGAATGGATATTCCTTATCCGTGGTAGAAATTTCCTATCATGCTATTCAAGAAGCCTTAGTAGACATAGATCTTGTTTATTCTTCAATGGAGGAATTGGATCAAGTCACCTCAATTGTTTAGTCCTTAAACTCCATGGATACCTTATATATGGATTTTCCCTTGACAAATCCATCCTTGAGGCTATGATCAACTCCAAGATGTGTGGGAAGATATGCATCATACCTCAAATTTCCTTCCTAGATTGAGTAAAATGGAGAGTAGAGATTTCAATATCACCATTCCTAGACATGATGATTGGTGTGTAAACCCCCTAGAAACACATGACATATATGCTAAGGGGAACATGGTGAACATATCGAAAACCATGTTGATCAACATCTCTAGAAAGATCGATGTTGTGGAAAATATCTTTATTAGGGCAGACTGCTCTCCATAAGAGATTCAAACTTATACTACCCTATTCAAATAATTCCATGATCTCTTTGCTTGGACCTATGAAGAAATGCTTGGCATTGACCAAAGAATTGTCGAGCATGAGATTAAAATGTATGAAAATGTGAAACTATTTCGATAGAAGTTGTGACTAGTCAATCCTAAAATGGTGGCTGCAATCAAGGTAGAGGTAGAGAAGCTGCTCAAATATGACTTTATTTATCTGGTTCCTTTAACCGAATGGGTATCCAATCCCATGCTTGTTGATAAGAAATATGGGACAATTCGAATATGCATGGGTTTTCACGATTTGAATAATTCTTGTCCAAAAGACAACTATCTAATGCCTTTGATTGATCAAATTATTGATGAATGTGATGGGAGTGAAATATTTTCATTCATGGATGGATTTTCCAGCTACAACCAAATCGAAATATAACCCAAGGATCAACATAAGACCCTATTTATTTGTCCTTAGGGCACTTTTGCTTACCGAAAATTTCCTTTCTACCTTAAAGATGTTGGGGCCACCTTCCAATGGGCTATTCCATATGCTTTTCATGACATCAAGCACATTATCGAAGCATACCTTGATGATTTGGATGTATGCTTTCGCAAGAGGGAAGATCATCCTGCACATATTCGTGTAGTGTTTGATAGATTTTGTTATAGGATTCATTTGAATCCTTAGAAATGCATTTTATGTATTATGTCCGAGATATTGGTAGGTTTCATTTTATCCACCAAGGGGATCATGGTTGATCCACTCAAGGTTGAGTCAATAGTTTAGTTTCCTCCTCTATGTAAATTGCACCAGTTACAAAGCCTTCAAGGAAAGGCTAACCTCTTATGACAGTTCATCACTAACTATGCCAAGGTCACAAAAGGTTTCATGCACCTATTGAATAAAGGGGTCCCATTTAAATGGGATGATTTTTCTAAAAGATCATTTGAGATTTTGAAAAAGGCACTTATGTCAACCCCCCTGCCGAGTCCTCCAGACTAAAGGAGAGACTTTACGTTATACCTAGTGACATCTAAATCAACCATTGGGATGGTATTGGTTTATGAAGATATTTTACACTAGAAACACGTGGTGTTGCTAGCGGGAAAATCCCCCTATAACTATACCAGGGTTATAACTATAGATAGAGAAATGAATCCTTAAAAGTCAATCTAATTCCTAAACTACCCCAAAAATTCCACACAAATAAACATAAAAGTGATAGAAGAGTAGGTAAGAGACAATACCTATGGTCCAAACGTTTGATGATGACCTCCTCGATCTTTTTTGCTTCCTTGGATGCTGGTCTCCTCCAAAAGCTGACCTGCATCAATGCTTAGGCAAATAAGGCTACAAAAATTCTATCTCTACTCATCAATTGGGGTTATATATCATTCATTATGCATAAACCATATAAAATACACAAAGATATCACTTGGGACAGAGAAATATATTCTTTTTTTCAATATTCAAAGATTGGAAATTACAACCTTTGCAGGCCGACAGTCCACGAACTTGGTCCGAGATCCTCTTAACTTTGCTATAAGTGCACCTTCCAAATTCCTTCTCTCACAGTTTGCTGATCACTCCAATGGAAGGGAAGGGATTGTATGGGAGAAAAGGGCTAGAGAGGGATGATGGGGGAAGAACTCAAGAAAGGTTACAAATGCTTGGGAAAGGAGGGAAAGGGAATTTCGGTAGAGTTTCACCGTTCCAATGCTTGATTGTGGAATGAGACCCCAATACCTCCTTTTATATGACAAAAGGATATTTATTTGGTTGGGGGATGGGCTATGGCAGGTGAATTAGTTGGGAAACCTCCAATAGCCCATAAATTCCACTGAATTCTTTACAACTTTTTAATTTTTGCAACTTTTGGAGGTATACGTGGGCTGTGTTGTGTGCAACAAGAATATGTACGTAGGCTGTCTAAAATGAAACAAGTGTATGTATGTGGGCAATAGTGTAGTAGGGCGTGTACATGCTCTAAAAATTGTTTTTTTAAATAGAGTTCCTCAACAATGATTTGGAAAATTATGCAAGTAGGAAAGACAATGCCATGTATGCATGAGTAGGGAATTTTAGGGATATAACAAATGCCCCCTAATGTATGAGGTTAGAAGAGAAAATGATGGCCAAAATACATTACAATATCTTCACCAATGAGAATGCACAGAATCGAGTGAGCTCGAGACCAGAGTTCGAGAGGTGCCATCTGCAAAACAACAATTGTCTCTCTGAGGCGGGCATACCTATGCTCGAGATGAACTAAATCATGGATTCCAATCAAATACACTGCAGATCCATGTCATATAACTATATAAAGTGTAGCTATGAGAAATACACAATGGATCTACATCTCAAAATCAGTCAAAGATATACAAGTACAATATGCATCTTCAAGAAGCTAGTGACGCATGTGGGTGGAGATGAAGACATCATAGCTCGAGCAACAAATTCAAGATCATAAAAAATCAGGTAGGAGTACAATGGGAGTGTAAGATTCACTACCCCGAGGTCTTCGACAAGCCTCCAGGAAAAGGATGGAGGATCTCAATGATCAGGCCAAGAAATTCGTTGATTTTGAATCTGGACTTGACTGGACTCATGGGATGGATGACTCATGAAAGTCAAGAGACAAATTGCAGAAAGGCCGACTCGGGTTGGGAAAAAATTCTCTTGGAAAAAATCACGAAAGATGATCAGACTCAGGCAACGTGACATTGACATAAATTTGTGATGCAGGAGGCACTGCAAACTCTCCATATGTTTGGAAGAGTAATGTTGGATGCAGGCTAAGTCAGGAAGAAAGGCTATTTTTGGAGGAGAAGCATGCAAGGAGGAAAGGACAACTGGAAGGAAACAAAACACATGTAAGAAAAGCAGGCGAGGTGGGCATGCAAGGAATACCTAACGATGCTAGGGTTAGGGTTTTGTAATGT
>ML816683.1:111339-125915 GCA_009831015.1 Picea engelmannii | reverse complement strand
TTAAGAACCTCATGCCCAAAAGTAATACCCCAATCCACCTCATACTCACTACATGGCCTAGAGAGGGTCTTCTTGGGAAACATTCATTGACTTGGGGATTGGCCTACCCAATAGTGCACCTTAACACCCCTCCCATACCTAAATTTGAGAAAATTTATAAGGTCTTTGAGCATTTGTTTAGTTTGAAAAGGGAGGATTTAATGCACATGTTTGGGTGGCTCTTTTATTAGATGTGGCTTACTTGGCATGAATCATGTGACTTGTGGACCCTTGGAGGGCATATTTGCTTATCTTTGTGGGACATTTCTCGGTGAAATCTATTCATGGAGGGATTATTCCACTTGGACCTTCATAGGGTCTTGAAAGACCATTAGATGGATGTTGCACCCCACTCATTGGAGGCCTAGGATGCTGAACATTGCACCTTGAGATACGTCTTTAACACTTGGACAAGGCCCGAAAGCATGAAGGGGAGAATACATCACCCTCCTGTGCGCAAACGCCCCTCCTTTGGAGCATGACATCACACTCTTGAGGGGACATTTTTCCATTTAGGTGCACTTGGTGGTGTTGTGGGCTTGAGACCCCACATTTTTGATTGATTTGGGGGTGACATGACACTTTCCTAGCTTGACGTCCTAGCCTTTGGAGGCTTATCTTCACATGTGCCATCTTGGAGAAGAGATTTATGGGATAATATACCATCTTTTTGTTATTTGTGGTCATTTTGTAGCCTATGTGGGCAAAAAGAGGAAAACGATTAACTAATTAAGCATTGTAAGTTAGGTTTTAGCCTAAAATTATGGATTTAATTGTTATGTGGACAAACTATGACTTGGGTTTCCTCATATAAATATGAGACAAGTCATATTCATTTGGATATAACTCATCACTTGATAATGATGCTCTTTGGATTGAAATTTTGGCCCTCTTTGGCAATTCACTATCTTTTTTTTTGGACAAATTGATGCAACACTTGTTATTTGGAGCATTAAAGGCTAGCGATTTATCTAGGTGCTCTCTCTTGGAAAAACGTTGGATGATTTCTTGGTAGTACAGGTTTGTTGCATGCTTTCTCTTGGATTGGTGAGTAATTTATGCAATTAATTATTGTCTTGCTTGTTTAAATTCAAGAAAAATATCTAAAACCCTAGGAGTAAAATGGATTACACCCTCCACCAAGGTTTATTTCTTCTTTGCTATTGAAGGGATATAAGTCTTACAAAAATAAGTAAGATGGTTTACACCCTTGTTGCAAGGCTTAACTAGGGTTTGTTTCTCTAGGAAGTAAGAGGGTTTATACCCCTAGAGAAACTTCAAACCCTTGTTCATCTTGGATTCCAAGCTAGACGATTTGGAAGGATTGTTGTTGGGTTTTATAAGGGTTTAACTCTCAACGAAAATATCTTCTTCCTCTTCGTTTATTTTTCCTTCCAAGGAAGAGACTCCATTCACCCAATAACAAGACACTAATCTTTGCATTGGAGATTGTTAATTGTTGCATTGGTAAACATGAAATTTGAGGTTTTGGAATTGTTCAAGATGGATTTGAATTTTACATACTTTAGACTCTCTTATGCTTCAAAGGCGTCTTAATTGGTCAAGTGATTAGTCTGCTGTAATAAACATTAATCTACAACCATTAGGGCTGCAACAAACACTCTCTTTTACACATTTTCTCTACTATTCTACCGCTGAAAATTGCTTGTAAGTTGTGATAATTAATCTACTGTTAAAGGGCTATTTCTTGGACGGTTTACTTGTTGATTTTAGTGGCTATAATTTGCTGTTGTATCAAAATTTTGCGAAAGCCATAGGACTTTCATAATTCTTTGTTGATAACACTATTTTACAACCCTCATTTTGTTGGAGTTACTTCACACACACCTAGGATTTCTTTTTCCTAATGTTTTTATTTGTTTATTAGTCATAATTAGTCATTATCCAGTCTCCTATATTTTAGGAGAGAATATTTCACCTGGAGAATATTCTCTTTCAGTTCACACTTCAGTTTGACTAGTTAAGTTGAGTTTAGATGTTGCATTGGGATCATCACCATGCAACATTGGGATCATCACCATGCTATTTCGACCTTGCCTTGGTATCATCACCAAAGTGGCGCATTAGCCTTGATTCCTTGAGTTAACTCCTCACTACTTTCTGTTCGTTTAGTTAACTGAAGACTAGTTGACTAGTTAACTCAACTAGGTGGCAGTTCACTCCCGTAACTGCCTAAGAGACTAGAATAGGTGGCAGTTCACTCCCGTAACTGCTGGTGTGTGTCCAGATCACTCTAGACCACCACTATGGCGACTTGGTTCACCTCAAGTTGAACTCATTGAGATATACAGAGTATATCATGTGTAAATTATTCATTATTCATAATGGTTAATGAGAATTCTTTACATTCTTTCTCTCCTTCTTCTTCTTTTTCCAATTCTCTCTGCAAATGTGTGTATCATTGTTTAGCTAGATCTATTCTATGCAGGTCAACACATTTACACATTTGACATCCAAATCTCGGTTTAAACATTGGAATATTGTTCACTAATTATAAGATTTCTTATCCAATATCAATTGTCAATTTTTATGATCTAATTTGCAGCTTTTATAATTTTATTGTTGCTGATATATCACTATTATATGTTGCAATTTTGGGACAACATGGTTTCTTGTTGATTTCCCTCTTGTCTTGGGGCTTATATATTTTATTGGTTTGGGTTGTCTAACATCTATTTTGCAGGTACTATCAATTTCCACCCTTTTCCTTGACCTATACTCATCCTCCATCAAGCCTCAAGACCTTCTAATAGAGACCTACATGGGTGGTTCCTTCAACTCTTACCCTCTGTAATGTCCCTTTCCAAATAGGAGCTCCAGAGAGGAGGCTTAATGGTCTAAACCACCCTGTCAGACTAAAGTCAGGGCCAAAGAGGGGTAAACAGGGTTACTAGAGGTCACTCCAGTCACAGGTGTTATATTCAGAAAGTGACATTGAACTAAAAAGGGTTAAAAGCGTTTTTAATTCATTATGAGCTAAAAATAGAAGTCAACGGTGAATTAGGGTTTCAACAGTGATTTAGGATTTTGGAAGTCAACAGTGAATTAGGGTTTCAACATGATTTAGGGTTTTGGAAAGCTATAAAGGAAGGGTCAGCGACCTAATTCATCATTATGCAGATTATGAATTGTCATTGAGGAGAAGAGGTGCATCTCAGGAGAGATAGTTCAGTGTATTCCAGGAGGAAGACACCAGTTGGCTGATTTCGGTGTTGAAAGACGCACCCTAGTCATCGGGAAGATCATCCATGTCTTCCATCATTCTTCATTGATTCTGTAGTGCTCCCATATTCCGGGTATTATCTTTTAGTTTCTTATTTGTATTCCGGCTAAGATCCTTTTGTCTTTTGATCTAGATGAGTGTTGTTATTTTATTCAGCCACAGTTGCTTATTTGTATTCCGGCTAAGATCCTTTGTCTATTGATCTAGTCGAGTATTGCCAGTTTATTCAGCCGCATTCGACCATTTTGTAATCCACATAGATATCATAATACAAACTTTGCAGTCCTTTGTCACGTTTATTATTTGTATGATCATTTATATGTTGTAAACCTTTGATCCTACACACACATTAACAACGTTTCCTAGACTAGCCAAGTTAGGAACATTACAGTGGTATCAGAGCTTTAGTCTTGCTAGCTCGTGACTAAAAACAATGAGTGCAGTAGGAGACCCAGAGGGCCGTGAACACGTAGGTGACGAATATGTCACTTACAACAGGCATCAGGAAAGAAGGCATAGGCCTGATTTCCCCCTTTTTCCTCCTAGCTCAGAGGAAGAGGAAGAGGCACACAAGAAGCAGAGAGAAGGGCAAAGCATGAGGCTAAGCGCGAGGCTGAGAGGATGCTAGGAGATAGATATGAGCGACCAGAGGGTAGTGGCAAGGCCCTCGTAGATCCAGAGGTAACTTTCATGTAGGTTATCAACGATATGTTATCTAGTCAATGGACCATGTCTCAGTCCTTGGCACAAGTGGTTGATATATTGGATAGAGTGGGCACCCCAGATACACAAGTCTCGCATGCAACACAGGGGAACTCAGGAGCAGGAAGTAGACCCCAGTCACCCTCTCACACATACACCTCTGCGAGTAGGATTCCCAGACCCTTGTTTCCCAGTTTCTAGAGGGCACCCCCGGTAGCAGCACCGCCACTGATAGCACAGAGGCCACACACTCATGCCGATGACATTGCAGAGTATAGGAGGGAGTACACAACATTGGGTCATGACTTCCATCAGGACATGACCTTAGTCGAGTACCGTGGACTCAGACTCAGGAACCTCCCCAGAGAGCCGTAGAGGGGAGGACCACAATAGTAGCATGGGAATAACCTCGATTTTATCCTAAAAGTTGGGAAACTCACCATCCCTTCCTTCGACGGATCGTCCAAATACACCGCCAGAGCTTGGGTACAGAAGCTAGACACGTATTACAAGCTCAACTAGATGACCAAGACAGAGGCCATCAATTTCGCGACCTTACACTTGGAGGGTGAGGCACATGAGTGGTGGTATCATGGACTGGTGACATTGCGTCACAGTCGCATCACCTCCTATAGGGAGTTTACAGATAGTCTCATGGATAGGTTTGACAGGAAGGATCCCGAGATACACTTCAGGGATCTAGCCTAGTTGAGACAAACTGGCACAACATAGGCGTTCATCACAGAGTTTCAGCGAGTAGCTGTGGAAATGAAAGATATATTAGAGCCCAGGCTGATCATGCTATTTACAGAAGGACTCATAGAGCCTTTGAGAGGACGGGTGAAGGCATACAGGCCTCCCACTTTGCAGGATGCCATCCTTCGCACTTGAGATCTAGCAGACTCGGTGACAAAGACTAAAACTTTCTCCAAACCATTTGTGCCCTAGAGGGATCGGGACAGGAATCCATTCCAGAGAGAATGGAAGGGTAAGGAGAAGTTGGATGATGAGACTAGGCAAGAGATTATGAGGAAGAAGCTTTGCTTCAGCTGTAGAGATCCTTGGGTCCCAGGCCACAGGTGCATGGGCAAGGGAGAGATTCATTATATTGAGGTAGCGGTAGACAACGTGGACAATGAGGAGAAGGAGCAAGACATTGGATCCACTAGTTCAGAGGAGGAGTTAGCACCAACAGAGGAGTAGCCTCCCCGTAGACCACTGACACCGACAGGAGCCCATCCTCTAGTAGTCCCACAACTGCCAGAACAGGCTAACAGGAGGAAACCAACAAAGGGAGGTTTCATAACGACCCTTTCTGGTGTTCCCAGGTATGGTACCCTCCGTATCAAAGGGATTATTCAGGGGCAATGGGCAATCACCCTGATATTGTGGGGCCACCCACAACTTCATCGACGCTTCACTAGTATCAAGACATGCACTTCAGACAGAGGAGTTTGAGGGGTTTGATGTTGTGGTAGCATATGGCCACATAGTGGAGTGTCTAGACAGAGTTACAAACTTAGAGATGAAGTTAGGCAACTACACAGTGAGAGACACATTTTATGTGGTTGACCTATCGGACATAGATGTGGTGTTAGGATTTCAGTGGATGATTACCTTTGGAACAATCACTACCAACTACCAAACCTTGGAAATGGGATTCAAAGATCAAGATGGGAAGAAGGTTGTTCTAAGAAGTATGTCGATAGGAGCACCTAGGACAGTTTCAACCAAGAGGATGGAGAGGATATTTAGACATGGGGAGGTAGCATATGCTGCAAAATGCTTGATCACTACTCATAAGGATTTAGAAGGTCAACAACAATACCATACAGAGATCAAGAATTTATTGGGACGACATCAACAGGTATTTGAGGCAATTCCACCAGAGAGACCACTTGACAGGGGGTTTGAGCACACCATTGAGTTGGAGGAGGGGGCCAAACCTATGATCACCCCCCCCCCCCCTATCTTCATCCTAGGAGGTTCAAGGANCCCCCCCCCCCCCCCTATCTTCATCCTAGGAGGTTCAAGGATGAGATAGAGAAGGAATTGTTGGTGATGGGACACATCAGACTGAGCAACAACCCATTTTCTTCTTCAATTGTCTTAGTTCTGAAGAAGGATGACACCATAAGGATGTGCATTGATTACCGAGCCTTGAACAAGAAAACCATCAAGAACCGGTATCCTATCCCACGCATTAACGAGTTGATGGATGAACTGCATGGGACAATTTTCTTCTCAAAAATTGATCTACGCTCTGGATATCATCAGATCAACATCCAAGAGCAAGACATAGAGAAGACAACATTTCGATGTCATTTTGGACACTTTGAGTTCCTGGTTATTCCATTTGGGCTAACCAATGCACCTGCTACATTCCAATCTTGCATGAACCATATATTTAGGGATCAGTTAAGGAAATCAGTCTTGGTTTTCTTCGACAACATCTTGATCTATAGCCGGTCATGGCAAGAGCATATGAGACACCTGGATGAGGTATTGAGCATCATGGAGGCACAATCATTATATGCCAAAGAGTCCAAGTGCGAGTTTGGTATGACAAAGCTGCTTTACTTAGGCCACATCATCAGTGCACAAGGGGTACAGGTGCACCAAGAGAAGATCAGGGCCATTCTGGATTGGCCAACGCCCAAGAACGTGACATAACTGAGGAGCTTCTTTGGGTTGTGCAACTATTATAGGCGGTTCGTCCGGGATTTTTCCGGGAGCACCGCTGACAGATATTACCAAGCATGGGGCCTTCATATGGATTGAGAAATCACAGGAATCCTTTGATCACAGGAAGGAAGTCATGGGCACTTGTCCAATGTTGGCCGTACTAGACTTCACCTTGCCATTTGTACTAGAGTGTGACGCATCCGACGAAGGGATTGGTGTAGTTTTGATGCAGGAAGGACACCCCATTGTATTCGAGAGCCAAAATCTTAGTCAACCTGAGAGGTTGTACTCCATTTATGACAAGGAAATGTTGGAAATCATGCATGCCTTGACCAAGTTCAAACAATATTTGGTGGGCAACAAATTCGTGGTCAAGACCAATCACAACAGTTTGAAGTATTTCCTTGAGAAGAAGGACCTCAATGAGCACCAATAGAAATGGGTGATGAAGGTACAAGCATTCGAATTTGACATAGAGTATGTCAAGGGGAAGAAGAACATTGTGGCCGATGCACTATTGAGGAGACCTGCGGCATGTTCTTTGATGGATATTTCAATAGATTGGAAATCCCACTTGTTAGTGGAATATTCCAAGAAAAAGTTCGCTTGTGAGGTGATGGATGGGCAGATACAGGATGACCGGTATATGGTCATTGACGATGTCATATTTTACAAGGATAGAGTCTACTTGGTTCCAGATTCAAGGCTTAAGAAGAAGATCCTCACTGTAGTTCATGATTCACCTCTAACAGACCATCAAGGGTTTTTCAAAACCTATAGACAGATCAGAGAGAGGTTCTCATGGAAGGGCCTCAAACAAGACGTTATGAGACAGGTCAGTGAGTGTGTGACTTTCCAGCAGAACAAGTCAGAGCATGCTCTTCCAGTAGGGCTACTTCAGCCACTCCCGATTCCATAGCATAAATGGGAGAGTATATCTATGGACTTCATCACAGGTCTACCCAAGGTCCAGGGTAAGGACTGTATCTATGTAGTGGTCGACAGATTGACCAAGTTTGCTCACTTATATGCTATACTGAAAGAGTACAACACAGTTTAGGTAGCTGAGCTTTTCTTCAAGGAGGTCTTCAAACTTCATGGGTTGCCGAAGAACATCGTCAGTGACAGGGACAGTCGGTTCATAGGGACATTTTGGAGAGAGTTGTTTCGGTTGGTGGGGACATAGTTGACACCTAGCACCAGCTATCACCCTCAGATAGATGGGCAGATCGAGATTGTCAACAAGTGGGTTGAAGGGTATTTGAGGAACTATGTAGGAGGACAACAAAGAGCGTGGGTAAAGTGGTTACATTTAGGAGAACATTGCTACAACACCACCTTCCACATGTCCATTGGTATGACACCCTTCCAAGCATTGTACGGATATGATGCTCCCACTTTGGTAGAATTGGTATTCGGGGAGAGAAGAGCTCCCAAGGCCAAGGATTAGATCACAGAGAGTCAGGAGATTCTCAAGTTGTTGAAAGAGAACCTGTAGACGGTGCAAAACCGACATAAGATAATTGCGGATAGGCACATGATAGAGCGCATCTTTGAGGTTGGAGATTTGGTTTTCTTGAGACTCCAACCCTACAAACAATCATCTATGAAGAAAAGTGGGGCCGAGAAGCTCAAGCCTAGATTTTATGGTCCTTACAAGATCATGCACCGAGTAGGCGAGGTTTATTACGAGCTAGAGATTCCAGAGGGGAGCAAGATTCATAACGTGTTCCACGTGTCTTGCCTAAAGAAGGCAGTGGGACAATTCATTAGCACATCAGAGGAGCTTCCCCCATTGGATGAGGAGGGACAGTTGGAGTTAGTTTCAGAGGAGGTTTTGGAGTTCCGGGAGCAGAAACTGAGGAGTAGGGTCATCAGAGAGTGTTTGATCAGATGGAGAGGACTTCCAGTAGAGGACGCTACTTGGGAGAGCGAGTAGGTGTTGCAGCACCCTGCACTGGTATTTCTTAAGGACAAGAAATTTTGGGAAGGGAGGACTGTAATGTCCCTTTCCAAATAAGAGCTTCAAAGAGGAGGCTTAATGGTCTAAACTGCCCCATTAGACTATATCCAGGGACAAAGAGGGGTAAACAGGGTTACTAGAGGTCACTCCAGTCATAGGTGTTATATTCAAAAAGTGACATTGAAGTAAAAAGGGTTAAAAGCGCTTTTAAGTCATTATGAGCTAAAAATAAAAGTCAACAGTGAATTAGGGTTTCAACAGTGATTTAGGGTTTTGGAAGTCAACAATGAATTAGGGTTTCAACATGATTTAGGGTTTTGGAAAGCTATAAAGGAAGGGTCATCGGCCTAATTCATCATTATGCAGATTTTGAATTATCATTAAGGAGAAGAGGCGCATCTCAGGAGAGATAGTTCAGTGTATTCCAGGTGGAAGACACCAGTTGGCTGATTTCGATGTTGAAAGATGCACCCTAGTCACCGAGAAGATCATCCAGGTCTTCCATCATTCTTCATTGATTCCGCAGTGCTCCTATATTCTGGGTATTATCTTTTAGTTGCTTATTTGTATTCTGGCTAAGATCCTTTTGTCTTTTGATCTAGCTGAGTGTTGTTATTTTATTCAAATGCAATTGCTTATTTGTATTTCGGCTAAGATCCTTTATCTGTTGATCTAGTCGAGTATTGTCAGTTTACTCAGCCGCATTTGGCCATTTTGTAATCCACAGAGATATCATAATACAAACTTTATAGTCCTTTGTCGCGTTTATTATTTGTATGATCATTTATACACTGTAAATTTTGATCCTACACACACATTAGCAACGTTTCCTAGACTAGCCAAATCAGGAACATTACACCCTCTCCCCTTGCAATCCCGTTAGGGTCACTAGAGAAGCCTCCCTTGTGTTGGATTTGTCCATCACTAAAACAAGGGGGACAACTATTGAGATGATAGTCATAGGTGTCCTCAATGGTGTCACACACTTGTTTCTTGGGTTAGCATTTTCTCAAACTACAAACTATGCTTTAACATTTTTGGCGCCATTGCTGAGGAGGATTTTGAATCCTTTTTGATCCCATAACGACACTTGGAAAGTCTATCTCAATGCCTTTACCTTTATCTCTCTTGGTGACTTCATTTGAGGGAAGTTCCCTTTTCACCATCTATGATCTTTTCATAAAGTTCATCCAATGACTCCACAACCTAAGAACCCGTATTTCCAAAAGACACTTCCCTAAGGAAGGTTTAAGCTGTCCAGGGTTTATCGAAGAATACCTTCTCATAATTCACCTGCTGTCAAAACATTATTCCAAGGAAGTCTTCCCTTTTCCCCAATGGCTCATCCTTGGGATAACAACCTTTACTAACTATTGACGATGGCCACCATCCCTGGGTACCCCAATAACATGCCTATAGAGTCTCACAAGTGTTTGCTCAAACTCACTAGAAACAATGTTGTTACACATGAAGAACATCTCGATGATATTGGTGTGGCCCTAGAATATAATGGTATAGAACATGAAGATGTTGAAATGAAGCTTCTAGCTACATCTCTTGATGAAGATTCTAAAAAGTGGTTCAAAGGCTTGCTCGACAATCACTTACAATCATATGAGGCTTTCACAAAGTTGTTCAAACGTAGATGGACAACGAAGAATGATAGTGGAATGATATTGATGCAATTCAACTAAATCAAAAAGGAAGAGGAAGAAGTAGTGAATGAATTCAATTTTATAGTTGACAACTTGTACAGTCAGATCCCGAAGGACTTGTGCTTTCCAGAAGCAACTGTTCTCCTTCTCTATTTGAATGCTTTTGAAGGATAGGTTGGTTTTATCCTGAAGGAAAAGATGTTTGAAAATTCGGCAAAGGCCAAAGAATACACTACGCAAATGGAAGAACATCTAATAAAATCAAAGATTGATCCTTTTCAGTTCCCTCATGCCAGAGCAAAACCTAAGACAAAGATGTCAACCAACAATGTACAAGATCCACTCAAACTTTTGGCTCAAAATTTTGATAAGATGAATACCTAGTTTGTCCTAAGCCAAAATCAGATCATGAATAGGTTGACGAATTTAGAGAGGCAACAATTTTCTCTAAGACCTTAGTTTATCAGACAACAGAGGGAAAGCACAGGTTGAAAACCGAATCCACAATAAGAAACGAAGGAACCTGACACCTAGAATCCTATTTGGATGGTTAGCATGGAAGGATCACCATGGCGTTTGCCTTGTGAAGAACCTCATTGAGAACATGAGTGTCTGAGACTGATCCAGATGGATATTGGTGGCCACCTACCTATTCCAACTAGCTTCTCGTGTCCATTTTTGTTCAACACATCTTTCTGTACTTCTTTATAATTGTGAGTTCTACACTTTTGGGGCTGTCTGAAGCCTCACACATTTTCCAGGTGGATACAGGTGGCCTCTCGCCTAATACAACTGGCCTATTTTGTATGTTTTCATGTCAACACATCTTGCTGTACTTTCAAGGCTGTTTTGGGGCCCTAAAAATTGTTTTTTTGGCTCTCCACAGTCAGACTATAGACAGAGTTAGAGTCTGACAATAGAACATGTATCTCTCTAAAAGAAATTTCCAACGGCCTATCACGCGCCTAAAACATAGGTCGTATGAAAAAGTTATGACCCTAGGAAGTTGAGGTACCAAATTACACCAACTTACCCATAGGGCCCACATGAATTTTGGCATTTCACCTTCTAGGGTTAGGTTTTTGGATGTCTAGGGTTTTGGCATTCATGAGTAATATGAAAATGGCCTATGGAGCCTCATTGTAATCCATTCTTCTCAGACAGATGTCCGTAGCAGCCACATCTCTTCTCAGAGATAGCTACCACCATTCGGGCAAGTTTCAGTTCTATAGTTTTATAGTTTCAACCTATTTCATTATTTAATAGAAGATATTGTTGACTGAAGTGCTATTCTTCATATCTATGTATTTATGGTATTCAGTCTGTAATCAGTTCGTTCCGTTCCTAAATTTGGATCAGAGACAAAAATAAGTAGAGGCAGTATTTACAGACATGTTGAACTTGATTGATATAGATTACACTCTCCATGATGATTAATGCATTGACATCATGGAAGAACAACTTGAAGAAGCTAGGAAACAGGCAGCTAGGCGAGCTCGGTTGGAAATATTAAGTCAAATGGATGAACCTTTAAAGTAAAGGTTGAGGAAAAAATATATTTTAACATATTCTAGGAGAAATAAAGTAACATTTTCACCTTCCCCAACAATGAAGGAGGTACCTCTACCTCCTCCACCTCTAGTTCATGACCTACTTCCACAACTTGTGCCAACAAATGAGGATTTTTCGTTGAACATCGACGTGCCTAGTGTGATTGGAAATATGAATATGGTGGTACCCATGGTCGAGATGTGAAAGATTCATTTGGTAATGAAATAAGTTTTGAAGACCTTAAAAATACAGGATGAAGGAAGAGATCCTCTTGTAATTTTGAATACTATGTATCATGGGAATCAGAGGGAAGGTAATCCTCCTTTTTATCTCTCTCTGGGCATAAGTGGTCTTCGTTTGAATAATTGTATGTTGAATTCTAGGGATTCAACAAACATGATGTTTTTGAAAGTCACGAGACATCTAGGTTTGAGGACAACCCGCCCTTATGGAAACGTTTGTGGCATTGATTAAAAAAATTTCAAGGTTTATAGGCTTATAGAAAATGTGAAAGTTTACTTGGAGGCATTCCCAAACATCAAAATCAATATGAATGTGGTTGGTATTGATGTACCGAATGCTTGGAGAATTCTCCTATCGAGAAGTTGGTTATTTTAGTATGGACCTCACTCATACACATGCCCCTATGGGGGATGGGACATTTGAGATTCTATATAGTCAACATGTTGCAAATAATCACGTAGTTGGTCCAAATAGCCCGAACTATTGGAGTGATTGTGAATATGATGTGACACCTTAAGTCATTTGAGACGAACAAAGTTCGCTCACACAAGAATTATCCAAAATACTTGGAATATAATAAAGTAATCCATATAGGACTGTAAATAATAAATGAATAGTAAGATATAAGATAAGATGAGATAATAGATGATTACAATTGAGAATGAGGGCTTGTTTATATACCCACGCAGGGGTTCCCTTTACCAATAGTCATGTCCTTTGAGACATGACCTTTCATTATTAATAATTATTATTTATTAACTATTATTATGTTATGAATATCTATTTATGTATATTTATGTTCATAACATTGCCTTCCCCTTAAAAATTATTTGTCCTCAAAGCATACTTTATGGAAGACTTATCTCTTGCGTTGGCTTGTAATTATTGTCGCATGATTCTTCATTATCGAATTAGTAATCGTTGAGGACTTGCGACGATAGGATCTTTTAAGTGTTGAGCAGAACTGTCGCATTGTAAAGGAGTCTGCCCATCCCAATTCGATCTTCTGCATGGGGAGTTTATAGGGTTCTTGGAAAGAACTTGATGTATTTCGACTCCCATGATAACTTCTATTTTGAGCATTGCTTGTAGCTGAAGTAATATTCTTTGACATACTGGTCATTTGTTTCTGTTGATACAAGGATTGGCTAAAGTATCGATTTTTGTGATTAGGATGTTGATAAGGCATCCTTGCAACTTGATCATTACTTCGTATACTTGTAGCTTTTTGTTGATTAAATTTTGGAATTGAGTCTTCTTGATATTTTTGACTTGTTTGTACCTCGACATTTGAAAACATCTTTACATCAGTTGGATTTGCCTCCTTTTGAGTTGTAAGGTTGATTGGGTTTGTCATCGTTTTCTTATCGACTAATGATGTTTCGTGATCTAGCTTTTCTTGTAAAGACTTCTTATCATGCTTAAGCCTTTTGATTTGCGTTAGTAAATCTTGATTATGTCGTTTTAATCGTAAAAGTTCTTCTTTATCTTCTGACTTGTCATCTCTATTTTTTTATCCTAGATTCTCCCTTCTTTCATCCTTTAAGCTTTTAATTTGTTCTAGTAACTTCTGATTAAGGTTCCTTAGGCAGGAACTTTCTTCCTCTTTTTTGGTTAATTTCTCTTTGAGACCTTGATTTTCTTGTTCAATTTTTTGAAAACACCGCTTCTTCTCCTTGGATTTCATGATTTTTGCAAGTAGTTTTTGATTATGATTTCTTAGGCGAGAAATCTCTTCGTCTTTTTCAATAATGATTTTTTCATATTCTTCTTGTCGATCTTGCAACTTCTGTATTGACTTCTGGTTATCTGGAAGGATCACTTCTGATATGTCCTTCAGGTCTTCTGATGATGGAGCTTCTGAAATTGACTTCATTGTAGCGTCCTGTAATGTAAATTTCTTCTTCTTATAAGAAAATGTTAAAAACTTTCTCCTTGTGTTGAAAATAAAAGTACCTAATGTATCTACCCAAGTTGACCCTAGAATTATATCAACACTGCCTTGATACATTGATACCACATTGAATTGACCTATGACTTTGTACTCATCAATAGATAGTTGCAGGTTCTTAATTTCATATTTCCCCTCGAAAAGACACGTGTCATTTTCAATTATATTTGGTTCTAAAACCATTAATTGGTTTTCAAGGTCAACGTTAATGTGATTTTTCTTAGTGGTCAGGCAAATAACGATGTTGATATTCTTTCCTTGAATAATCCCATTAACTTTTAATAAGGGATCCGCATATTTTTTATAAGTTTGAGGGAATTTTCCTTGTTTATCACCAAGAAACTCCATTTATATAATTATATGTTTGAACCTTGAAATATAATAATAATATACTACTTTTCTTTGCATTCTGAATATAAGTTTCTTCTTTCCTTTTGAAAAAAACACTCATAAAATTTCTTCAATAATCCCTTTATATATATAATATAAACAAGTAATATGTATTTTGAATATTCTCTAATATTTTTATTTTTTTTTACTTGT
>ML816683.1:87150-104082 GCA_009831015.1 Picea engelmannii | reverse complement strand
AAAAGGGGCTGACCCTTATCTCTATGATCCTCCTCCAGAATGGTGATCCCGTAAAAAATATCCGTTTCAGGGACAGTGGGACCCGCTGCTTCTGGTTGCTCATACATAATCTTCTTCTCTTTAATCTCAGGTAAAAATATATCGTGAGAAACTCCCTGGAGAAAAATAGAGGGAACCGCTTCCACAATAATGTCTTCTTTACAAACGGGAAGGTCTCCGTCCTCAGAAATAGGGTTGCTAGGAATATCTGCTTCAACCCGACATTTAGGTGAGCCTTCTACCATGGACCACATCTTCTCTACCAACTCATAATCTCCACAGGAGGCGTGTTGATCTTTATGAACATCTAAAAGAACAGACACATCCAATATGATGTCAGATGCTTCCATCCTCGAGCTAACACCACTCATATCATTCAACACCTCAATTTTTTCACAGCACATGCTTTCCTCCACAATAAGGGCTTCATCATGGACATGGTCTTCAGGGCCAACAGAGGCTTCATGAAGCGAAGAAAACTTTTCACAACAACTTTCAAACAAATGAACAACAAGATAGTAGTCTTTACAAAATGAATTGAAAGCTGTATGAAAACCTGCTAAAGAGTGGATACTTGTGGTGGGAAGAGACCGACACCATTCAAGAGCAGCTCCCTTCAATGAATACCTGAAGAGCTTAATCCGGACATCCTCATGCGTGATATTTTGTCGGTGGATAGCCTCATGGAAGTCCAGTAAATGCTCAACTAGTTCTTCCCAATCTGATGCATGAAATTCCGGGAGGAAATCTTCCCATTGGTCTCTATCAGGAAGTGAATTAGGAAAGCCAACTATTTGAGAAAAGTCACATAAATCAAACCTTTGAGCCATAATTTTCTCCATATCGAACCGGTGGATTCGCCAATTGATCCTCGAATCATGGAGTCGCCAGGTGAAAAATGTGCAGCTTCGAATGTGTCTGGTCCTTGTTCACCATCAAAGGCCAGATCTTAACATTATCGTTACCCCAGGAAACTTCTCAGGACGAGAACGCAGCCGCTGAAACCTTCTCGAGAAAGCTCCTCTGGGTCATCTTTCAGGTGTGTCAACAGTGGCCACAACTGAAACAATAAAGTGGAAACAATGGAGTCGCCACAGTGGAGTCGCCAGGTGCACAGTAGCAATCTGAATAATTCTGATTTCTGATGCACCTTCAGAATCAGTTGATCATTGTCGTTTTGCCCAGGGAAAATCTTCAACTTCGTCCCCGACAACGGCGCCAGAAATGTTGGCGACAGAAGTCACTCCTGGATTGCTATTAGGAGCAGAGCCCGACGCCCATCAGTTTTATGTCACGGTGGTTTTTTATGGGTGATCAAATGGACAGAGACTCGGGTAGATGTCACTCTAACTCAGAGACTGGGTCTGGTACGTAAAGAACAAAGGGAGGTCTGGAATCCTAACTTCAGCCAGTGGGTTGATTAAAGGGTGAACAGGTGGAAGACTTGATAAGAAGAGTGAACAAACTACTTCAGGCAACAGGCTTTCGACAATTTGTAAAAGAAAAACCCCGAATGCGAGATCCTCAGATTCAGGGCTTTGAGGTACTGATAAAGGGACTTGACTGGATTCTCCAATTCCAAGTCGTTCAACGTTAATAAAATCACAAAGACAGATTAGAGACAATGCAACGGTCATAGTGATCAAATTCTACATCATCTTATGACAGCTACAACTCGATTGGATTCTCCAATTCCGAGCTTCTTTAACACAGTTTAAACAAAGATATGAAAGAAACTGGCATCCATAAGGAAAGAAGTCTCAAGAGTTCATACATAACCAGAGATAACAGTGCTTCATTAAAGCTTTACAACCTGGAGCTCTGCTCAACCATCGATCCCTTACAAAATTGGCGAAAACGCCTACATATACTCAAAAACCACCACAACAACAAAAACAAGATGCTGCATTAAAAAATTGCCCATGCAGATTCAAGACGATCGTGCGCCCATGACAGACGCCATATTAACTACGCATGGCTCCAACAAGGGGAGTAGCTGAGCCATTTAAATGCCGAGCTAGCATGTGTAGACCTCCTCCAGTTGGTCGCGAAATCGGGTCTGTCTTCTCTGGAAGAATGGGTACACAGGACCCTCCTGAGCAGACTGCTGGTCAGACCCTCCATGCCTTGCAATTAATGATTGAGGCGAGGCCTCAACCACCCTCTCTTTTCTTCATTCATTCCTGGTAGGTATCGGGATCCAAACCACGTTGAACTGGAGTCTGAAGAGAAAAGTGCCCCCCTTCGGAGATTTAGCTCAACGCTTCGGGGCCCGAGTGGCCAAATGAAAGATATAAGCGCCCCTTCCCCAAGCCTCCTTCTTGATGACCAGGTTCCAAAAACATGGGCCCGGCTCTGGGCGTTATCGAGAATTCGGGGTTCAGGGTTTCGCGGTTCCCGCTGTCGAGAACTCCTCGCCTCTCCAATCCCCAATTTGCGATGCGCCCTTTTCTCCACGCGCTGGCCCTCCTGGCTAGGCTATTTGGTCCATACGACCATCCCTCATAAGACCGCATCCCTATACCTCCGTTGGGGTTTCGACACTTGTGACTCCGAAATGCGCATGTATCCAAGACTTGCGATTCCCCGAATCGCGACGCACCTTTGATCATGCTAGCCCTCCTAGCTTAGCCCTGGCCGACGTGACCGTCACTCCGTGACCACTTACCTTAACCCGTCGGGGCTACGGGGTGTGTGATGCCTCAATGCATACACCTGCGGGATTCCCGATCGTCCAAATCCCGATGCTCTATTACGCTGACAACTGACCTCCATTGATCGGGGTTTTCAATACCACGATGCGCCTGTCCACGGGACTCGCTATTCTCCGATCCCCGATGGCTCATGGCCGTTGACCTGTCAATGGTCCATTCCCCGTTGTGAAATCCTGCCACCTATCCTTTCCAGATGGCCGGTCCCTATTAACTCTCGGGGATTCGGGACTTTCGCTGTCTTGTTTCTATTCCTTGTCCCGAGACAAGAAATATCGCTAACACGCCCCACTCATTGGAGGCCTAGGATGACGAACGTTGCACCTTGGGAGACATTTATAGCTTTTGGACAAGGACCAAATGCACGAAGGGGAGAAGATGTCATCCTCTTATGCCCAAACGTCCCTCCTTTGGAGCATGATGTCAGACTTTTGAGGGAATGTTTTTCCATTTAGCTGCACTTGGTGGTGTTGTGGGCTTGAGACCCCACACTTTTGTTTGATTTAGAGATGATGTGGCACCTTCCTATCTTGACGTCCTAGCCTTTGGAGGCTTATCTTCACACGTTCCACCTTGGAGAGGATATTTATTGGTTAATATGCAATCATTTTGTTATTTTTGGTCATTTTGTAGCCTATGTGGGAAAAAAAGGAAAATGATTTGCTAATTAAGCATTGTAACTTAGGTTTTAGCCTAAAATTATGGATTTAATTGTAATGTGGACAAACTAGGACTTGGGTTTCCTCATATAAATGAGGCAAGTCATTTTCATTTGGATATAACTCATCACTTGATAATGATACTCTTTGGACTAAAATTTTCGCCCTCGACAATCAACTATCTTTTTTTTTTTTTCAATTGGATGCAACACTTGTTATTTGGAGCATTAAAAGCTAACGATTTCTCTCAGTGGTCTCTCTTGGAAAAACACTGGATGATTTCTTGGTAGTAAGGGTTTGTTGCATGCTTTCCCTTGGATTTGGTGAGCAATTTTTGCAATTAATTGTTGTCTTGTTTGTTTAAACTCAATAAAAATATCTAAAACCCTGGGAGGAGTAAAAGGGATTACACCCTCCACTAAGGTTTATTTATTCTTTGATATTGAAGGGATATAAGGCTTGCAACAAGAAGTAAGAGGGTTTACACCCTTTTTTCAAGGCTTAGCTATAATTTGTTTCTCTAGGAAGTAAAATGGTTTACACCCCTAGAGAAATTTCAAACCCTAGTTCATCCTGGATTCCAAGCTAGATGATTTGGAAGGATTGTTGTTGGGTTTTATAAGGGTTTAACTCTTAACAAAAATCTCTTCTTCCTCTTTGTTTAGTTTTCCTTCCAATGAAGAGACTCCATTCACCCAACAACTATTGATGATTACAACTTCGTGAGACATCCTCTAGGACACGTTCTCCTCTGAGACTGAGTGAGATGACCTGTGAGAGAGCCCATGAGTTGGGTGTGCCCATGTGATGGGTGTGATGTTACTATCTAAGACTGAGATGGGACGCTGTGTGCCCCTGTGTGGGGTGATGATTCCCATGATATGAGTGTGTCGTTTGAGATGAAACGATGTGTACCCCTGTGAGGGGTGAATGTGCCCATGTGATGGGTGTATCATTCTCCTCTGTGTAGAGAGTTGAGTCGATGTGGTACTCCAGATGATTCTCCTATGGATTCAATGAGATAGAGATTTGTTGAGCAGGACGTCCCTGTGGCTGAGCAGAAGTGGACGTGCCCCTAGTGGCTAAGCACTAGTGGGTGTGTGAGATCCATTTCTATATTGTCTGAGAGTGAGATTTACTTGTAACCCTAATTGTGACATAAAGGGTACAGGTCAGCTCCACCATATGTAAAAGATAATTAATGTTTGTTGTAATAATTAATTATTTTTCTGAGTTATTGAGGTCGACCCTATTGTGCCAATAGACACCATTTTTGGTCTTTCCAGTCTAGTATAAATAAGGGTAATTTACCCATTAAGGAAACACACAACACACACAAGTCACTTGTCATTTGGAAATTTCAGCAAGTACATATTCTAGGTTTGAAGTGCACACCTCTCTTGGGCGCTAGATTCTTGGTTTTGGAGAGAACCCTTTTGTTTGCTAGGTCTATGGTGTGAGAGGTATTTCTCTTGAGAATATAACAAAGAATTTTTGGGTTTTATTCCCTTGTTGAGAAGGGATTCCCAAGATATTTTTTGTGTTCTTGTGCATGGTATTTCTTCTTGTGATCTTGGTTATTACAATAATTGTGAATGGTGTAGCTGCATTTGTTTATGGTTCAATTAAATGATAAAATTGAAATAAACCTCATGCTTGAGCCTAGAATAGTGAAAATTCAACATGGAATCAGAGCATAGGTCTTGAAGAACCCATTGCACAAGCTTCTAGCAGTCGTCCTCTCTCTTTTGCAGAATCGTACGACCCTCCTAGGGTTTCCAAAAATCTGTACGACCCTCTCTTATTTGGCTATTTCAGCACCTTAAACTTGGATGTTAGGGATACAATTTACATAGGGGTGTATGAGCTCCCTCAGCGCACCTCCAACAAGCTTCATATTGCAATTACGAGAATTTTAGATTAAATTTTTGGCCCTAAGGTTTCTAGGGTTTCACAATTTTCTACAAAAGATTCAGATTTAGGGTTTCTGCAGCTCATTGAAGGAGCTTTTCATCTCACCAATGTTATTCTGACTTTCAAGGATTATTGTTGGCAGTCATAAGCCCAGCGAAACCTAATATTTCTAGCCTATCCTAGCCGTTAGGTTTCCTATCCCAATTGGTAAGGGTTTGTGAACAATCTGAAAATATGATGAACAAAACCTTGGTGGAAGATAGGCTTGATGGATCAAACAAATTCACTTCCTGGAAGTCAAGACTTCATATCACTCTTGAAGAGGAAGATATATTGTGGGTGATACAAAAGTCATTACGAGAGACAAATACCGATGAAGATAAGGAAGGAAGATGACGTCAAGGAAAGGAAGATAATCATCTACTCAGTAAGAGATCATCTCCTGCCTCGTATTTCCAACATGAAGACAACTTATGAAATGTATGGAGCATTGAAGAATATGTTTGAGAGTGAAAACACCCTGAGATCTCTTACATTGAAGGGCCAACTTAAAAATATCAAGATGACAAAAGGTGACACCGTTTCTACCTTCTTTATGAAAATGTCAGAGATCAGAGATCAACTAGGTGCCATTGGAGAAATCATATGACACAGAGAACTTGTTATGACCACTCTCAATAATCTTCCAAAACATTGAGAACCATTTCTTCAAAGTATCAGTGGTAGAGAAAAACTACCTAATTTTGATCGTCTATGGACAAACTGTACCCAAGAAGAAATCAGACTTATAGCTAGAGGAGTGGAAGACTCCCCTCATGATGACAATCATTCTCTTGCACTTCATACAAAGAAAGGAGGAAGAATTAAAAGAAACTTCAAGCAAACATTGAAAGATGATAAGACTTCATCAGCTTCATGCTATGATGAGAGAAAAGACATGTCAAAGATCCAATGCTTCAGATGTGACAAGTATGGACACTTTGTGAGAAATTGCCCTACCAGAAAGAAAGGAAGACAATATGCTTCCACCGATGACATTGATCCAGAACCACTTTAGAAAGATGAAAACATGAGAGATGAGGATTACTTCCTCTAACCTTTCTCAAGAAGACCAAATGCAAGATTGAGCATGACTGTAGACTAGGGTAAGTTGTTCCTTATTCGATTTAATCATTAACCTGTAGTTGATTGCATTTTGGTAATGAAGGGTATTTTCCCTAGTGTGGGAGCCCTCATGACTTGGACCATTATCCCTGGTACGAGAGTCCAACTTTTCTTGATTGATTATTATTCTAGTACAAGAGGCCATTTTGGTTGTTATCCCTCATCTTGGTTATTATCCTAGTATGAAGTCCAACAAAGTACTGTAGAGTCAGTAGAGGACCTGAGAAGACATGAGATGTCTTCATGTTAGCAACACATGAAAATGAAGATGTCTATCCTTCAAACTTCAGAGGGAGTCAAACTATTTGAGAAGAATAAAGAGAAAATACCTTCTCCCCTTCAATAATTCAGAGGGAGAAAACCATTGTTCCAGTTGATCCAGTTTCTCCAGTTGATATGGTCTAGTTGCTCCAGTTGATATTCCCAGAGACATTGCAGTAGGCCATAAAAGGCCTTCCTAGGCTCGAAAAAACTCTACAGGAGGCAGAGGGACATGCAACTCCTCGAGGCACATTCCGACAGAACAAGAGACCATCGAGATTTTTGAGCTATGTTTCAACCATGAGCCACATCATTGATACTGAGCCTTCTTGTCATGGAGAAGCAATAGATCAAAAGGTATGGCAAGATGCCATGACAGAAGAGTATTAGTCCATAATGAAGAATGATGTGTGGGATTTTGTTCCGATACCAGAAGGGAAGTCTGTAGTGACTTCTAAGTGGATCTATAAGATCAAGCATGCAAGTGTCGATAAATACAAAGCGATTTTGATCCACATTTATACCGAAAACTGATTCAATCATTGATATATTTGGTTAACACCATATATATGCTATGCAGTGAATGTACTAGGTCAGTTCATGAGTCAGCCGAGACAGACTCACTAGATAGCAACGAAACATGTATTGAGATATCTACGAGGCATAGTTGGATATGGCCTGAGATATGCCTCCAGTATAGACATGATCTTGCAGGGACATGTCGATGCAGATTAGGCAGGGTGTGTAGTGGACCGGAAGAGCACACCCGATTTTTGTTTTACCTTGGGGTCTGCCATGGTTTCCTGGTGCAACAAGAAACAAATCTATGTGGCCTTGAGTACCGTAGAAGCAGAGTATATAGCGTTGAGTGTGGCAGTCCACGAAGTAGTGTGGCTTCACAAGCTCTTGACAGATTTATTAAATCATGAGATGGATCCTACCATTATTCATTGTGATAACCAAAGTTGTGTGAAGCTCTCTGAGAACCCCGTGTTTCACGACAAATCGAAACACATTGAGATAAAATATCATTATATCAAAGACATGGTGCAGAGGAAAGCAATACACGTGCAATATCTTCCTACACATGAGAAGATTGCAGATATCTTCATCAAACCACTTTCCAAGACGAAGTTCGAGTACTTCCGTGAGAGACTTGGCCTGGTGGAGAATGCCTCCCTAGCTGAGAGGGAGTGTTGATGATTACATCTTCGTAAGACATCCTCCATGACACGTTCTCCTCTGAGACTGAGTGAGATGACCTGTGAGAGAGCCCATGAGTTGGGTGTGCCCATGTGATGGGTGTGACGTTCATCTCTGAGACTGAGATGGGACGTTGTGTACCCCTATATGGGGTGAGGATTCCTATGACATGGGTGTGTCGTTTGAGATGAAACAATGTGTACCCTTGTGAGGGGTGAAGGTGCCCATGTGATGGGTGTATCGTTCTCCTCTGTGTAGAGAGTTGAGACGATGTGGTACTCCAGATGATTCTCCTGTGGACTCAGTGAGATAGAGATCTGTTGAGTAGGACGTACCTCTGGCTGAGAACAAGTGAACATGCCCATAGTGGCCGAGCACTAGTGGGTGTGTGAGATCCCTTGCTATATTATCTAAGAGTGAGATTTACCTGTAACCCTAATTGTGATGTAGAGGGTATAGGTCGGCTCCACCATATGTAAAAGATAATTAATGTTTGTTGTAATAATTAATTATTTTCTGAGTTATTAAGGTAGACCCTATTGTGCCAATAGACATCATTTTTGGTGTGTCCAATATAGTATAAATAAAGGTGATTTCCCCATTGAGGAAACACGCAACACACACAAGTCACTTGTCATTTGGAAATTTCAGCAAGTACATCTTCTAGGGCTGAAGTGCACACCTCTCTTGGGAGCTAGCTTCTTGGTTTTGGAGAGCACCCTTTTATGTGCTAGGTCTATGCTGTGAGAGGTATTTCTCTTGAGAATATAGCAAAGGATTGCTGGGTTTTCTTCCCTTGTTGAGAAGGGTTTCCCAAGATATTTATTGTGTTCTTGTGCATGGTATTTCTTCTTATGATCTTGGTTATTGCAACAATTGTGAATGGTGTAGCTGCATTTGTTTATGGTTCAAGTAAATGCTAAAATTGAAATAAACCTCATGCTTGAGACTAGCATAGTGAAAATTTAACAATAACAAGGTACTAATCTTTGCATTGGAGATTGTTAATTGTTGCATTGGTAAATGTGAAATTCGATGTTTTGGAATTGTTCAAGTTGAATTTGAATTTTACATGCTTTAGACTCTCTTATGATTCAAGGGCATCTTAATTGGTCAAGTGATTTGTATGCTGTAAGAAACATTAAGCTACAGGAATTAGGGCTGCAACAAACACTCTTCCTTACACAGTTTATCTACTATACCACCGCTGAAAATTGCTTGTAAGTTGTGATAATTAATGTACTGTTGAAGGGCTATTGTTTGGACAATTTACTTGCTGATTTTAGTGGCCAGAATTTTCTGATGTAGAAAAAGTTTGCTACAGCCATAGGGATGTCATAATTCTTTGATGATAACACTATTTTACAACCCTCATTTAACATCAAAATCTCAGTTTTAAACATTGGAATATTTTTCACCAATTATAAGCTTTCTTATCCAACATCAATTGCTGATTTTGATGATCTAATTTGCAGCTGTTATAATTTTATTGTTGCTGACATATCACTGTTATATGCTGCAATTTTGGGACAACAAGGTTTCTTGTTGATTTCCCTCTTGTCTCGGAGCCTATTTTATGATATATTGTCTTGGTTTGGGTTCTCTAAAATTTGTTTTTCAGGTACTATCAATTGACACCCTTTTCCTTGACCTACACTCATTCTCCATCAAACCTCAAGACGTTCTAATCAAGACCTATAGGGGTGGTTTCTTAAACTCTTACCCTCTCCCCTTGCAATCCCCTAGGGTAACCCGAGAAGCCTCCCTTTTGTTGGACTTGTCCATCACTAAAATTAGGGGGATATAGATTGAGGCGACAATGATAGGTGTCCCCAGTTGTATCACATATTTGTTGCTTGGGTTGGGATTTTCCCAAACTACAAACTGTGCGATAATAGAAAGAAAAATGCTTGTGGGTTCAAAATATTTTGTGACCATAATATTTTAAAAAAGTGATAGCTTCCCAATGATTCACTCTGACACCTTGTTTATATAAATATGCATAACAAACAAACAAAGAAGAAATAAGATACACTTTCCAAATGCTTAAAAAGAACCTACAAACTTGATATAGACTTTAGTTGCTTCCATTATGATTTTTTTGGTTCTTCCCATTTTTTTTTTTTGTTCTTCAACTACATAAACCTTACATTTTCCCACTTATTAAGTTACTCCTCTGCATTAAAATTAATATACACATTCCTTGGCCACATTACTTATAGAGGTTTCTTCGTGCCTTGTACAATCCATTTATTTTTATTTTGTATAGATATTTTGGGGTGTTTTCATTTATAATGGTTTTTCTTTTGATGGTTTGCATAACATGGATACCATATTTAAAAGAGAGAAGACTCTTCATGAGGCTATAATCTTACCTTAATACTCTGATATGGAGGAAGTGTTATGATATGTTGGCATGCATTTTTAGTTTTGCATTTTTGGTATGGGCCATTTATTTTTCTTTGATGTTTTTTTATATGGACTCATATGTTGAAGTACCATATGCACAGATAAAATAAATTTATGAGTTCATTTTCCCCCTCATGTCTGTAGACCTTCTTGTCTTATCCAAGCCGTGACAATTTCCAACATCCAAACAACCAACATCAAACATATGGCCTTTCATGGAACAACAACCTCAGCTCAACATATTCACATATCTACTATTTTTTTTTTTTTTTGTACAAAAATGATTCCTTTAGACATCATTACAAAAATGATTCCTTTAGAGTGGGGAACAACATGATATTACGAAGGAAAAGGTTCTATTAAGACATGGAAACAATAATTTATAAGAGGACCTACATGGTGATGAAAATAAGCATGATCCTTGGAAGCATAGTGAGATCCATTTGAAGAATCTTCTTAAATAAGTCATGGGAGAGGTCCTCACAGACTGTGAGTGGGAACCTCGTCAAAAAAATCCTCTCTATATTCAACCAGTATGTGAGTGGTGGGATCATAAAGGTGGTATCCTTGAAAATTTTCAGTGGATACAACTAGAGTGTAGTAAGAGTTTGGAGATGTTCATGTGTTTCTCCTTTGATTAGGAGAATGGGTCCATGAACTAGATCCAAAAATTTTGAAATTTGAAATAGAAGGTTTTCTACCATACCATTTATTGTAAGGAGATCATACCCATTACTGCAAGAGAAAGTGTGTTGAAATATTGTAACTACAAAGAGTATTCTAATTACTATTGATGTATTATTCATTAGATCAATCCCCTTTTGTGGATTGATCATGTTGGGTATTATAAACGACCAAATCCCATTTTGCGGATTGGTCAAACCCTAATTGTAATGGGCTAAATGAAAAGTCGGCCCCAAAATATATTAAAGTGGTTATAACCTCTCAGAATGAGAAGTCGGCCCTGCTAGTGAAAAGACACCCCAGTTCAGCGCCTGCCAGATTGTATAAATAAGAGAGGCTAGTGCCTCATTTCTACACACACTCACTTGTTCATGAGAGCACAAGTTCAGAGCTACAGTTGGAGAAGAAAGAAGAGAGAGAGACACACATTCTTGGGAGAGGACTTTATGTATTTGTTTGAGTTATCTCTTGGCATTGTATTGGCTATCTATATTAAGGAAGTTTTTGCTGGGTTTTCTTCCCCATGAGGGTTTCCCAGGATAAATGTTGTGTCTCTTGTGATTGTGTATTTCTCAGTGATCCTATCTATGCTATGGTTATCTAGTGAATTGAAAATAAACCTAATAATAGCTTAGACCTTAACATGGTATCAAAGCTAAGCTGAAGAGAGCATCTTTCACAAGAAGAAGAAAAACGCCACTGCTGCCATACATGCAAATTAGGGATTTTTATTGAAGAAGAGTTTCAACCTAAAAACCATCTATAAAAGTGTGCCCTAACCCAAGGATTTCTTTGGCACCTTCAGTGCACCTTTTCAGTGGGTAGATCTCCCGGAAAGTGAAACCCTAGTTTTCACCGATACCAGAAGTACCAGAAAACTAGAAGCACCAGTCTAGAAATCCGCTGGTCAAGTTTGAGGGGGTAAAAGTTGGATTTTCAGAAATATGACTGCACGATCTTACTCACCTCAGCTAAGTGCATCTATCCCTTAGATCAAAATTTCAAAATTTGAAGTTTGAAAAATTAGGGTTTCCTATAAAACCCTAATTTGCAGTTGCAGTTGCAGTCTCAGAATCAGTTGTAGTATCAATTGCAGTTGCAGTACTAGTTGAAGTATCAACCATAGTACCAGTTGCAGTCACCCTTGAAGTTTTTAAGAGTTGGTGATCATTGCCGCTGCTACCAGATGGTGCCACTACCTACAAATGCTATCAGAGGTATGTACTCACGTATGTTTAAATTGTTAAGCGTTAAAGGGTATTTGCAGGAGAAGGGATCTCTTGCCATAGATCCAACACATTCATAGGAATAACACAACCCAGGTGTGATTATTCTGATATGCATTTATTTGTTATGACATTTTTTTGATCAGTGTTGCATGTTGTAGCTATGACCATCATTCTAACCTTTGGTCAAAATCCGAGTCAAAGTATTAGATGGATTAAAAGTTGAGATCATAGAGTTTACCCTCTAACCCAACCTTTTGTCAAGATATCATATTGTCTTAGTACAAAAGACAGGTTGAAGAAAGAAACACACTCTTGAAGACGAGGCCACAGGTCCCAGGTTTGATTAAATTGATAATATTCAAAGTTGCACATGGCAAGTTACAAGTAAACACTATAGTTGAGATAACAGTCTTTGAATGATATTATACTTGGTAGCATATGAGCATATTGAGATAAATTCTTAATGTAACCATTTTCCTGATACAAACTAACATATCCTCTAGGAGAAATCTCTTGTGTTAGTTCCAGGTTACCATGGAGGAATGTTTGATCACAACACTATAAGAGTGTTGACCTCATTTCGTATTGTATTTCTTACTCTTGATATTTGCTTCAGACAAGTCACAAGTGAAAGCTCTAAAGGAGCCACTGTGACGATTGTTCGTGCTATTTCTTTTACTATTATCAAAAGAGTACTATTCCTGCTTCTTGTTTTGTTGACCTTGTTTTAGGTCACAGGTGATATCTCTGAAGAAGCTATAGTGAAGGTTGTTGAAGGAAACATATTATATGAGACATGAAGAAGACTATGTACATGACCATATACACTCTTGTACCAAAGAAGATGAAGAAGAATCTATCTCTTGAGATTCAGAGTATCTCATATGAAGATTGATTGAAAGGAGCAGAAGGATCCAAAGATGACCGAACATTAGAACGAGAAGCAAATATCATTTGAAGCATGACTCTATATTTAGACTTGGTATTCAACACCAAGTATACCTTGTAAGAGATGATGAAGTCCTTATAGACTCAGAAGAAATCGAGAGTAAGCCTGATCTCAGAAAGTATCAGATGAAGAGTCAACTTCCATGACTGGGAGACAAATTATGTGAGAAGACTAGATCGTAGCTTCAAAAACTTCTAGGAGATATGAAATCTCCTGGGGAGATTCCCTTGTTTCAATGACAAAGAAGGAAGCCAGTCAGAAAGACTAGGATATGGATTCTTTCGTGAGAAGAGAAGTCAGTATTGACTGCCAATATTGATCTATACAGATCAAGCATGTTGCAGATATACAAAATCCCAACAAAAAGGAGAAGACTATGATGAGACACTTATTGAAGAAATAGTTCCATTATTTATGAAGACAACCAGAACAACCATGATTCATATATAGTATGAGATGCAAGGGGAGCAATCCCCATATTTAAAATTGAGTGGTAGTTGATGTAGTACATTATTTGGGTCATGGAGACATGACTATAATGAAAGATAGAGTTACCTCCATGAAGGAAGAAGAGCTATATTCAGTATCAATTATTGAGCCACCCTTAGTTTTAGATGAAGCTATTGCCGTTATAGAAGAATAGAAGTTACTATCATATTTTAGCAGCCACAGTGAGGATGAAGCAATCATTCTCAGTCGTAGAGTAGGTGCAGGTGCAGAGTCCCAATTCTAGAAGGAACAATTGCAAAGAGAGTAGAGGACATACTCCCAGATAGTGAGAAAGATAAGTGACTTTCATAAAGCACATAGAGCGAGCACATGATTGTGCAGATTGATTTGCAGTTGAGCAAGTGTACCAGATTGGTACAATGTAATGAGAAAAATTGATTTGAAGATTGAAGATAGAAAGACTCATGTCTGCCAGTTGAGGAAGGATCGGTACGTGTTGAAGCAAGCTCCTAGAGCTTGATATTGCAGAGGATAGACAGTTTTCTGACGAGCTTGGGCTTGACCAAGAGTAAAGCTGATTCTAACCTCTATTTCAAGGTTATGAATGATGAGTCAGTGATATTGATGCAGTATGTGGATGACTTATTCTTAACTAGAGAAGAAAAAATCATCACCGAATGTAAGAAGAAGCTCGTTTCAAAATTTGAGATGAAAGACCTTGTCCTAATGAATTATTTCTTAGGTCTTGAGGTATGACAGAGCCCAAAGATAATATTCCTTAACCAAGGGAAGTATGCAGTTGAAATCCTGAAGAGATTTGATATGTTGGAGTGCAAGTCCATGAATACACCCAAGGAAATGAAGTTGAAGCTTCTGGTCGACACTTCGTTATAATTGATTGATGCCATGCTGCATAGACAAATCATTGGATCGCTGATGTATCTGACGAACACCAGACCATATATCTATTTTTCCGTGAACACCTAGAGTCAGTTTCTGGTAGAACCCAGACATGTTCACCTAGTTGCTGCAAAACATGTGATGAGGTACCTTAAGGGTACATTAGATTATGGTCTCAGTTATGATGGAGATCATAATTTCACACTGAGTGGGTACACTGATTCAGATTGGGCTGGAAGTGTCTCTGACAGGAAGAGAACTTTAGGATGCTGTTTTAGTTTGGGATCGACCATGATCTCATGGAAGAGTAAGAAACAATCAAGCATTTCTCTTAGTATGATGGAAGCGGAATACATTGCTGCGTGTTCTGCCAGTTGTGAAGCCATATGGCTTCGTAATTTGTTGACTGGTCTATTCGACATAGAGATGGAATAAACCATGATCCTATGTGATAACTAGAGCTGCATAAGATGACAGAGAATCCTATATTTCATGACAAGTCGAAACACAAAGAGATCTGATACCATTACATCTATGACATGGTGTAGAGAGGAGCCATAAAGCTCCAATATGTTAGCACGGATGAATAGGTTGCCGATGTGTTGACCAAGCCTCTATCTCATGTAAAGTTTGAGGACTTTCGAGATAATCTCGGTATAGTCCAAAAGGACCTCCCTTCGATAGGGGAGTAGTGTTGTGTTGATATGCCGACCTAGTGCTGCACTTCCAACTTAATTGTTGTGTCGAGATGCCAGTCTAGTGCTATGCTTCCAAATTAATTGCTATGTTGAGATGCCAACCGAGTGTTGTGTTTCCAGATTAATTGTTGGGTTGAGATGCCAGCCGAGTGTTGTGCTTCCAACTTAATTGCTGTGTTGATATTCCAGCTTAATTGTTGATGCCAGCTTAATTGTTGTGATGAGATTCCAACTTAATTGCTATGTTGAGATTCCAGCTTAATTGTTGATGCCAACTTAATTGTTGTGTTGTGATTCCAGCTTAATTGTTGTGATCATGTGCCAACTTAATTGCTGTGATGCCAGCCTCGTGCTGATGACATGCCAGTCTCGTGCAGTGATGATGTGCCAACCTCGTGCTATGATGATGTGTCGAGTTAAGTGTTGTGATGCCAACCTCGTGCTGATGACATGCCAACCTCATGCTGTGATGATGTGTCGGCCTCGTGCTGTGATGATGTGTTGCCAACTTCATGTTGTGATGATGTGTTTCCAGCTTCATGCTGTGATGCCAGCTTCATGTTGTGATGATGTGTTTCCAGCTTCATGCTGTGATGCCAGCTTCGTGCTGAAGACTCTCAACCTAGTGCTGATGTTGATGATGCTCCAACCTTCGTGCTGTGATGTTGTTATTGTTGATGATGCTCCAGCCTTTGTGCTGTGATATTGCTTCTTTTGATGTTGTATCAGCCTTATGTTGTTATTGATGATGATGATGTATTAGTGTTATACTAATCCATGTTGATGCAGATGTTGATAATGTCACTTTAGCTTCTTACTAAAGATGATGTTGATGATGCCACTTTAGCTTCTTGCTAAAGATGATGATGATGATGCCACTTCAGCTTCTTGCTGAAGATGATGATGATGATGCCACTTCAGCTTCTTGCTGAAGATGATGATGATGATGCCACTTCAGCTCCTTGCTGAAGATGATTATGATGATGATGATGTCATTTCATCTTTCATGCCGAAGATGATGATGTTACTTTAGCATCACGCTGAAGATGATGATGATATTACCTTAGCCTCATGTTGATGAGGATGATGATGCCATTCTAGCTCTTTGTTGTGAATGATGATATTGATGATGATAAAAACTTCCGATGATTTATAGATATGCCAGTCAGTGTTCCAAGATGTTGTTGATGATGCTGCCCTCTCTCTCGCCTGATGCTATTGTAGAATACCCTTCTTGTTAAGGGGGAGTGTTGAGGTATTGTAACTACAAAGAGTATTCTAATTATTATTGATGTATTATTCATTAGATCAATCCCCTTTTGTGGATTGATCATGTCGGGTATTGTAAATGACCAAATCCCCTTTTGCGGATTGGTCAAACCCTAATTGTAATGAGATAAATGAAAAGTCAGCCCTAGAATATATTAAAGTGGTTATAACCACCCAGAATGAGAAGTTGGCCCTGCCAATGAAAAGACACCCCAGTTCATCACTTGCCAGATTGTATAAATAAGAGAGGCTAGCGCCTCATTTGTACACACACTCACTTGTTCATCAGAGCACAAGTTCGGAGCTGCAGTTGGAGAAGAAAGAAGAGAGAGAGAGGCACATTCTTGGGAGAGGACTTTCTGTATTTGTTTGAGTTATCTCTTGGCATTGTAT
>ML816683.1:38872-86062 GCA_009831015.1 Picea engelmannii | reverse complement strand
CCCATAAATATCAACATGAATTAGTGCAAGAGGTTGAGAATCTTTCCTCAAATTGTCCTCAACAAAGGACTTCTAATGATGTTTCCTCTTCACACATCCTTCACAGACACCACTAGGTGGTTCAATCTGTGGAAGGTCATCAACAATAAAAAGATGATCCATATTCCATACAGAAATAAATTTGGTATGACCAAGATGCTAGTGCCATTAACCCAACCTCATTGGTTTTGGCCACTATAGAAACAACACCTTTTCTTTGAGAGGAAGGAGTATTTCACAACTTGTACATATGATTGGATTTTTCATAATATCTAAATACAACCACTTTGAAATCACCATTAATGTCCTTTACAAACCATCAATCCAACAATAATTCCACCTTTTATTTGTATTTTTAATGTAGTAGATAGAAAGAATATTTTTTCCAACTCCTGAAACATGAAGAACATCACCAAACTTAGTTGTATCAATGATGATATCACCACATCTTACAACTTGTATGGCTTAATTGTTACCAATAACCACTTTATTTACATAGTGTTTTTGTTTATAATTAGAGAGGAGGTGTTCACATTTGTCCATGTGTTAGGTAGCTCCAAAATTAAGAAATAACACTTAATGAGAAGATGAGGACTAAACTATAGAGAGTACTACCAAACGTGCACTATGGGAAGATCCAACATTTCCACAAAGAAGGTCTTTAATGCCTACTGTAAATCTTGCAATCTCTTTAGTTTTCTAAAGAAAAGCAAGGAAATAATTGAAGGAATGACCCTCCTTATGATAATATATACATATGAATCTTTTCTTCTTGGAGGATTTTAAGCATTCCCCTTTACCTAGATTAGACTCAGATGTAAGAGGGGTTGAGACAACATTTGGATGGGATTGATATTTGGGTGGTTGTGGGGGGTGTTGATCCTAAAATGTGCTAAATATTGTGCACTATCTCTTGTATATTCTTTTCAAATTCTTCCCACACTTAGAAAATTTTCGAGGTCGTCACGGGTTCCCCTAGCCTTGTTCAAACTTGCCTGACCCACAAAATACACCACTGATTTCTGTGAGCTGTATTTTGCACCAATACTTGGAATTTTTTTTTGAAAAAGAATGATTGACTGCAGGTCTACAATACTTACCCAATCATCTCATCCATACCCGTGACCTTGCCATCCCAATCCACTTTCTATACTTATTTTTTATCAAGTCTCACTCATCGCGGGTATGTGGGTTTGCGATAAATCTTATGACTCTTCCATATACCATACTCTTGATTCTCCTGCCCCGTCGTGGTCTTACCCCACCATTCCTCCATCCCAATTTTTCACCGCCTTGCAATAGTCTATGTCTTTTCTTGTCACATTCCCTGATGTACATTTAATACACATCTCTTGGAAATGAATAAAACTGGTTAAGTGTTAAAAGTTGTTATTAATGGCGATATTCTCGAGATGGCTCCTCCTTGATTTTAATATTAATTTCCATTAATGATTCTTGAGTCAAGAAACCTGGAGCATATTAATATAAACATGTGTTTTTGATAATAACATTTTGAAAATAAATGTACATTACTATGTCACCTTGATTAAGTATGACAACTAGAAGAAAGGAACAATTTTGTGGAGATACTATCAACCTACTTGAATGAGAAGACATAATATTTCATTGGTCATGGGAATATAATTATTACTCTTCATTACCACTTTCGAAGAAGAATTCAAACCATATTTGGATGTCAAGAATTGCATTGGCGGGCTATTGTCCAGAAGTCTATGATTTCAAGGAGTTAATTTTGTGGTGCATTGACAAATTTGACAAGAATCATATAATTATTTAGCTAAAAGGGGTATCACTTATTTCTTTAGCCCCTTCAATTTTTAAGAGGATTATCAGGCTCCCAAATCCATGTAAATGTGTTGAACCTACACATAATATATCTAGCTACAAAATACTATGCACATTTGCAGAGAGAAATTGAGAAAGAAGAAGAGGGATAGAAGGCATGGAAGAATTCTCATTAACCGTTATGAATAATGAATAATTTACACATGATATACTCTGTATAACGCAATCAATGCGCATTGGAGGAGAACCAATGCATCATAGTGGTGGTCTAGAGTGATCTGGACACACACCAATAGTTATAGGAGTGAACTGCCACCTAGTCTAGTCTCTCATGCAGTTACGGGAGTGAAATGCCACCTAGCTGAGTTAACTAGTCAACTAGTCTTGAGTTAATTGACTGAACAGAGAGTAGTGAGGAGTAGATCAAGGAATCAAGGGTAATACGCCAATATGGTGATGATCCCAAGGCAAGTGTGCATTATCACGGTGATGATCCCAATGTGGCATGGTGACAAAACTAATGCACCATCTAAACTGAACTCAACTAGTCAAACTGAAGTGTCAACTGAAAGAGAATATTTTCCAGGTGGAATATTCTCCCCTAAAATATATGAGACTGGATAATGACTAATAAACAAGTAAAAACCTTAGGAAAAATAAATCCTAGGTGTGTGTGAAGTAACTCCAACACCCCCCCTAAACATCACTATGGTGAAAATAAAGAATGGGTCCCGACAACGAGACCATGTTAGGTACCCAAATACAAAATATGCACTAAAAATAAAGTGAGGAAGGATGGAAAACCTCATGGGAAACCCCCCCCATCAATGTACAATGTATGTAAAAAGAAGGACTACAGTTGCTAGGCAAATGTGTCCTTCACTCCAAGACGACTTCGCAGAGAATGGAACTTCTGCTCAGTGAAGGTCTTGGTGAAGATGTATGCCGTCTGTTCTGCTGAAGGACAGAACTATAGATCGATGATCCCCTTGTGTACTAAGTCCCAGATGTAGTGCATGTGGATCTCGATGTGCTTCATCTACTGCCAATGAAATGGATCTCTACAGAACTTCAAAGTGCTCTGGTTTTCACACGAGATGACGACTGACCGACGAAACTGAATGACCAACGCAATGAGAAAATGTTGTAGCCACATAGCCTGAATGGTTATGTTAACTACCCCTCTGTACTCTGCCTTGGCTAAAGATAGAGTAAGGGCAGCTTGCTTCTTGCTTGACCAACAGATAGGACCGAAACCAAGACTGCGTGAGTAACCAGATGTGGACTTGCAATTAGTGCTATTGCCAGTCCAGTCATAATCAATAAACCCGATGAGATATAATGTAGAGTATGTTGCATAATGAATCCCAAAGGTGATGGTGCCCTTTACGTATCAAAGGATACACTTTGCAACCTTCCAATGTAGCTCATGCGGCTCCTGCATGAACCTGGAAACTGCGCTAACTACATAGGAGAGGTCTGGTCTGGAGTGTGTGAGATATAACAAGCTCCCCACTAGCTGTCTGTATAGTGTGTTGTCAACCAATGGAGTCTCCCTTCCATCCTCAAGTTTGAATCCTCATAGGAAAGGAGTCGAAGAAAACTTGTAGTCTATCATGTGAAATCTCTCAAGAAGATCTCGTGCATACTTGGCCTGAGATAGTTTGATGCCTGATGCATTCTGAATGATCTCGAGTACAAGGAAGAAGTGTAGTGGACCCATGTCCATCATAAAAAACCTCTCATGTATAATCCTCTTGACTGTAACAATCGCTGAAGTCGAGTAACCAATGATCAACAAATCATAAACATACAAAACTAAAAGAAGAAGTGAATTAGTCGTCTTGATCATGTAGAAATTCAGGTTTGATTTACAACGTACAAAGTTATGTGACAACAAGTAGGAATACATCTTGGCATACCATGCCCTCAGAGCTTGCTTAAGTCCATAAAGGGACTTCTTTAGTCGATAGACCAAAGATGAGTCCTGCATAAATCTTTGGGGCTGCTCCATATAGATCTCCTCAGAGATATCACCATAAAGAAATGCATTCTTCACGTCCATTTGATGGAATTCCCATCCCTTGGCTTCCATAATAGAAATTTTCAATCGTATGGAATCCATCTTCACTACTGGAGTGAAGGCCTCATCATAGTCAATGCCATGCACTTGCTGAAAGCCTTTGGAAACAAGCCTGGATTTGTATTTGCTAATCTGTCGATCCACTGCGCTCTTGGTCTTGTAGACCCATTTGCATCTGACAAGTTTCCTCCTAGAAGGAAGGGGAACCAGATCCCAAGTCTGGTTCTTGAGGAGGGAGTTGTACTCCTCCTGCATGGCAGATTCCCAAAAGGGATTTCCAACAAAATCACCATAAGAATGTGGATCTGAAGACTGAACTAAGAAAAGATGCCTGGAGGGAAATGGTTCAGTGGCAGTGAGTGCAATAGGAGGCTCATCGAAATCAGATTGAGTCTTCTTAGTATCGGCTGGATCACCAACAAGATCCCCTGCATCCTGAAGAGTAGTCTGTGCCCAGTTGGGCCTCTGCTCTAGATCTACAACTGCATCTGGATGCTCTGACTCTACATCTGATTGTACTGACTCTGAATCTGAATCATATGAGTCCTCTGAATCATAAATCTCGTCTGAATAATATTCAGCATGTGCATGCTCATCATCTTGGAAATGTGGAAGAATGAAGGTGTCTACATGCGGCTGCTGAGGTACATGCAAGACACTTTCCTCAAATTGGACACTACGCTCTATGATGAGATAGTCTGAGGAAAGATCAATAAGCCTATATCCCTTCACACCATCGGGGTATCCAACAAAAATACACACAGTGCTCTGTGGATCAAGTGCCTTCCTCTTTTCAGATGGAATTTGGGCCCATGCACGTGAACCGAAAAATGAAAAAGTGGGTCACTTCTAGTTTGAGGCTGCTCCAAGCCTCGTAGGGGGTCTTATCCTTGACAAATCTATGGGGATATCTGTTTTGGATGTATGTTTCACAATTAAGTGCTTCATCTCATAGTCTATGTGGTAGTGACTTTGCATGCAACATGCAATATGCCATCTCCTTTAGAGATCTATTTTTCCGCTTAGCAACTCCGTTTTGTTGTGGAGTATAGGGAATTGTATGCTGCAACTGAATCCCTGCCTCATGGAAAAGATCATGGATATCATGATTGACATAATCTCCCCTATTATCAGTTTAAAGGACTTTGATCTTCTTTCTAGACTGTGTCTAAACCAGGGCTTTGAAATCTTTGAGGTGTTGAAAGACGTCAATTTTTTTCCTGAGAAGGTAGATCCATGTAAAACATGAGAAATCATCAACAAAAATGAGAACAAACCTCACTTTGTTGATGGATGGATGTGGAAAAGGACCCATAAGGTCATTGTGGATCAAATCTAAAGGTGCATAATCTCTTTGAGACTTTCCTTTGTTGAATTTCTCTTGAGGGTGTTTTCTGAGAACACATCCCTCACATACTCCCTTGGAGAAATGGATATCTGGTAGACCATCAACCAATATTTTCTTGCTAAGATGTTGCATGTATCTAAAATTTAGATTTCAAAACCATTCGTGCCATATCCTACTACTTTCATCAGCATGAGTAAGCAGTAAAGTAAAATCAAGTTCAATGAATTCAGAAAAAGTATACAATCTAGACTGATGATTTACCTCACCGGTAGCAACCTTGGAGTTGGTTTGCATGTCATAGATGTCCACAAAATTTGGTGTGAATATGACCTTATTTACGATGTCAAAATTCGTCATCTGATACACAGAGAAAAGGTTGAGGGAAAGTTTGGGAATGTGTAACACATTCTCGAGGCTTCCATTGGTGAGTTCAATCCTTCCTTTGCTAATGACTTCGAAAGAAGAGTTGTCCCCCATCATAATAGGAGGACCTTTGCATGCATCCAATGAATAATATACTTCTTTTGATGCAACCATGTGATGTGATGCTCCTAAATATATGATCCAAGCATCGAGAGAGGAGTTGATGGCAATCAAGGCATGGCTAGAATTTCCTTTCTGATCTTCTAGCTTCTTCTTATTATCACCCTCGAGGATGCGATCTCCAAGGTTGTTTTGCTGAAGTATTTGAGACATTAGATCTATTTGTTTTTGCATGCATGCGGATTTTGGATGGAATCCTTTGTGATAGTACGTGCATTTCTCCCCTTTCCCCTTTTGGATCCATAGGAATCAGTGAAGGGTTTTCTGTACCCTTCCTTCTTCGGATGTGCATGAGCTTTCTTTTTGTATTTATCTTTAGATTTCTGATATTTATGGATGCCATCTTTCACAGTGAGTGCATGCGCCTTTGGGCCTTTGATTTTTCCCATGTTGACGAGCTTGGTTTTCTCTTGTGTCAGGGATTCAACAAAGTCCTCAAGAGAAGGCATATTCCAGGTGGCTCCAGAGGCGAATATGACAGAATGGAATGTGGATACGAATACAAAAAATTCAGGGCCAAGTTTGGAGAGAATGGTGAGAACCATTTGTTTCTCCTCCTTAGATTTATCAACCCCACAATCTTTGAGTTGCGACAATAAATCCTTGAATTTTGTAAAGAAATATTGGATATTGTTGAAGCTTTTTGGATCCAATGTGAGCAATTCCACCTCCAACATGTGTCCCCTCATATCATCCTATTTTCCAAAGATCCTTTCCAAGGTGGCTCAGGCTTCATTGGGAGTCTTACAGGAAGATATGTGAAAAAGGAGATCGAGAGAAATAAGACTACAAATCGTTCCGAGTGCTTCATCCATCCGATTTAAATACTTGGATTTTTCTATCGCTGATGTCGGTTCTATATCTGTATTCAAGGTTAAGTTGTACAATCCTTTGGTTCAAAGATGAATCATTATTCTCTCTTTCCATGCAAAGTAGTTGTAAGGTGTAAGAATGAATTCTTTTTGGAAATCCATCTTTTCGTTGTCTTCAATCTTTTGTACCTGCAAAAAAATTGGTGTAGATTTTTCTTAGTAGTCCGTCGGCTCTGATACCATGTAAATGTGTTGAACTTGCACATATTATATCTAGCTACAAAACACTACACACATTTGCAAAGAGAAATTGAGAAAGAAGAAGAAGGAGAGAAATAATGGAAGAATTCTCATTAACCGTTATGAATAATGAATAATTTACACATGATATACTCTGTATAACTCAATCAATGCACACTGGAGGAGAAGCAATGCACCATAGTGGTGGTCTAGAGTGATATGGACACACACCAACAGTTACAGGAGTGAACTTCCACCTAGTCTAGTCTCTCAGGTAGTTACGAGAGTGAACTTCCACCTAGCTGAGTTAACTAGTCAACTAGTCTTTAGTTAACTGACTGAACAATGAGTAGTGAGGAGTAGATCTAGGAATCAAGGGTAATGTGCCAGTCTGGTGACGATCACAAGGAAATTTCACATTATCATGGTGATTATACCGATTTATCATGGTGACAAAACCATTGCAACATCTAAACTTAATTCAAATAGTCAAACTGAAGTGTCAACTGAAAGAGAATATTCTCCAGGTGAAATATTCTCCCCTAAAATATAGGAGACTGGTTAATGACTAATTATGACTAATAAACAAGCAAAAACCTTAGGAAAAATAAATCCTAGGTGTGTGTGAAGTAACTCCAACAAGTCGACGATGAATTTCAAAAGCGCTGAAGCTGAAAACTTCTTGAAGACAAAGAATGGAGGATTGGAGCTTCTGCAAGATTATCTTGAAGACCCAACAATTATTTCAGAGGACCTTTCAAGCATTCAGGTGAGTTCAATAAAAAATCCATATCGAGAAATGGCATGCTTATTCGTTAGAGCATCTAGACAAGAGTCTATGACTACTGTTCCTAGGATCACTCTATACATATTGTACTTTTCAATTCATGAAAACACGATATTTGATTGGGGAAGGATTATTTCTAGCGAATTATCATTTTAGTTGGAAAGTTTCAGAAATAGTGATTTTTTTTACATGTACTCATACTTGATTTTTTCCATTACATACTGTCACGTCTTCAAAGGATTCTCTTTGTCTAAGACCATCAATTGTAAATGCGACCCTGTTCAAATGTGGTATCCCACACTTTGGAAATAGAAGGACATATACCATGTCTATGATGTGAATAATGCATTCATTTCTTCTTTTAAAAATATTATTCATGGACCAAGCACATCTAGATTGTATCTAGAAGCAACATCCTTCTTAGACAAAAGAGGAAGTTTTGAAGCCATGGAGAATTTCAGTTTTATCAGAGTCTACCGCTCTAATGAGTAACCCTCATATTTTCCATATTATGTTTCCAATAAGATATTTGTTGTTGAAATATGCAAGTAGTATAAATTTGGGGTTCATTTATTTAATGAAAAGAGGAAAAGAGAGTTCATCCCGCTACCATGGAAAATTGGAGAGATAATGGTAAAAAACATTACACATATCAATGAAATCTTAGTTTGGTTTGATCGGTTTGGGTTTTGACCCTAGTAAACTATTTATGAAACACATGACATCTGTAGGTTACAATGTATAATTTTCTAGCACATTCTTGTTTGGAGAAGAAGAGGGTGAAAACCAAAACCTCCAAATATTACCTAATGAGAAAAGGCAAGACGACATTGAAATAGTTATCAATACAACCAATTAGCATAAAGAACAAGGAAGAGTTGTGTACAAGAGAAGTTCACGGTCTCCTAATGTTTCTAAAAAATGTGGCCCATCCAAAGGAAAACCCCAGTCTGTAGTTCAAAAGAAAAGGAAGTCCTCGATGGATAATTCCGATGATGGAGATGAACAAAACCCTCCCAAGGGAAATCTAGAAAGACCACACAAAAATCCCAGTCACTAGAAAAAGAAAAAGAGGAACAAATAAAGAAGGAGAAAGCGATATACCTGAAGAGGAAGTCATTCTGGAAGACATGGAGCTCGAAGTAAATATTGAAGATATTGAATTTGCAGATGAAGAATAAAGGATACAAGAGAGCAGATCAATTGCAATAAAATTGGCCACCCAAGAGCGAATCATATTTGAAGAGGAATCTCTAACCCTGCATAGTGCAACATTTGACAAAAACCTAAGAAAATTGGTTATTGAGAAAATCAATGCAAAAGGTAAGAAGATTCAAGGAAAATCGAATTCAAATATCGACTTTAATGGATTTAAACCCTCCAAGATTGTAGAAATTCATGAAGCTACAAGAGAATCCCTAAAAATTTCCATTGGAGATATATAGAGAGAAAACACCATTTTAAAGGATACAATTAAAGAATTAGAAAATGCTTTAATGTCCCCACCACTATTCGCTAGTCTAATTGCCACAATATAGCCTTGGAGAAGTCTTGAGGGAAGACCATAATCAAGATCGATACTAAAAGCAACATCAATTCTACTTTCTCCCATCATGAAGTATGTCAGAGAAAATATCCAAAAGAGAATGTCCCCGATTCTCGAAATATGGGAATTGAAAACAAGTTTTGTTTCATTAGGTTCAAGAATGAAAAATTTCAGGCAATATCTTCAGGTTGATCTTGAAAATGATGAGGAATTTTACAAAGGGGCCATTTTTACTTTTGTTGCAAAAGTTTCAAGTCTTAGCAATTTTTGGAGAAAAGAAGAGGATTTTCCTTCGAAAATCCGTATAAAACAACTCAAGGCATGTTGGTTAAAGATAATAAAGAGTTTAAAAGAAATGCTAGTTAAGTGTGGTGCTATAAGCGAGAAAAGAGGAGAATTATATTTGAAATTGATTGAATTGGAAATAGTTGGGTCAACTATAGATGTGGATGAACCACACTTGATATTGAATTCCATACTTATATAAAAAGAACAAGTGGAGAAGAAGTTGGACTCACTAAAGATTGCATCAATTGAGAACTTCAACAACTTGACCGAATATTTAGAAAAAAAGGTTGAAAGTTGGTTGGTTAGCTACGTGAATAAAAATGAAGACATTGAGGACACCCTTCATCAACATTTGATGGACTTCAAAGATATGGAAAATTTCTTGTTTGATATTAAAGTAAGGCAAGAAATAACCGTGGAACCCAACCTTAAGAACAAATTTGAAATGACAGACTTAGGCTTTTTGCACTATTTCCTTGGCCTCCAAGTTGTGCAAACCAATGAAGGAATTTTTATTTCCCAATCTAAGTATGCTTGTGACCTTCTTCATCGCTTTCAGATAGACGATTGTAAACCAACCCCTTCTGCCTTCTAGTCTGGAGTCAAGCTTTCTTTCACCTACACTTCTCCTGAAGTTGATGCCACCTTGTATCATCAATTAGTTGGTAGCCTCTTCTACTTGACTCATACCCGTTCTGATCTTTCCTTTGCTATTGGTCTTGTTTCCCGATATATGCAAACACCCCATGAAAGCCGTTGGAAAGAAAATAAAAGGATACTTCGCTATGTCCGTGGTACAGTTCAGTTTGAGATACATTACAGTTCAGGGGGGGATCCTTTATTTGTTGGTTTCACTGATTCAGATTGGGCCGACGACCCTAATGATCGAAAGTATACTACAAGTTATGTTTTTAGCCTTGGTTCATGACTTGTCACTGGAGCCTGTAATAAACAACATGATATTGCACTTTCTTCATTAGAAGCAGAGTACCGAGCAATGGTAATGCAAGTCAGGAAGCCTTATGACTTCGAAAGATTCTTTCATAGTTTGGATTCGATCAACAACATCCGACCAACCTTTGGTGCGACAATCAGAGTGCCATCAAGCTTGCCAAAGACCCAGTTCAACATCAATACAACAAACACATCAAGATACACATGCACTTCATCAGAAAGCTCATTCATGATCAAGTTATTGAAGTGCTCTTTTTCCCTACAGAAGATCAACTTGCAGACATTTTCACAAAGTCTCTTACAGAAGTGAAGATTTCCAGACTTCGATCTATGTTAGGAGTTCAAGAAGTTGTCATCAAGGGGGGATAGGCTCTAATGCCTCCTTCCTTCTCCTATTGTGTCACTATTGTAAATCCTTCAATCCTATCCCAAGTTGTTCTTAAGGGGGGATGTTAGGATAATTAGGCACTTAAGAGTTTGTTAAGATCTACTTGGTCTAATGTGTCATTAGATAAAAGTGTGTTTATTTAGTATGCATTTGTAGTTATCAAATCCAACGATCACCATATGTTCCCGACATAGAGTGATCCGATGGCTCATATTCTCCTTGATCTTAACGACCATTGATCTGTGGCTTAACACCCGATTGGTCCATGATATCTATTTAAAGAGCATGGAGGGTCATTTTCCAATGATCGATTGTGATAAAATCTCTTGTAAAATCTCTCTGTAATATTTTTATTTTGCATTAATAAACTGCTCTAAGTGGCTGCATTGGCTGGCGCCATGGATGTTTCCCCGTAGGGGTTTTACCATGTCAAAACATCGATGTGTTGATCTTTTATTTGGTTGTGTGAGTGGTTACTGAAGGTGTTCATCCTATGTTCGAATACCTGTGTTGTCGAAAAAAACCTCCCATAGAATCATGAGAGAAGGCTATTATTGGCCCACCATCTTTAAATATTCTTACTTAATGATTAGAAAATGCATTTCTTGTCAAAAATTTTCAGGAAGGATGAAGAAAGAAACAATGCCATTGCATCCTATAACAAGCGAAGAACCTTTTACAAAATGGGGGATAGATGTTGTTGGACCAATCAATCCAAAATCCAACAAAGGTCACTCATATATTCTTACTGCAACCAAATATTTTACAAAATGGAAAGAAGTTGTAGCTATGAAAAAGACTGATTCTGAAGAATTGATCACCTTCCTTAAAGATAATATTTTTTCAGTATTTGGAGTTCCAAAAAAATTTATAACTGATAATGGATCAATTTTCATTGGTTCAAAATTCACAAGGTTTTGTGGGGAATACGATATCATTATGGGACAATCATCAAATTACTATCCCCAAGGGAATTGTTTAGCTGATTCCACCAATAGAACGTTGATCTAGATTCTCAAAAAGACAATTACTGTAAATCAAATAATTGGCATATAAATTTGATTGATGCATTATGGGCCAATAGACTTACACCAAAAGACAATACATGATTTCCACCATATACTTGATCTAGGTGGATATTGGTGGCCACCCACCTGTTCCAAATTCCAACTGACTCATCTTGACAATTTTCAGTTCAACATGTTTCTCTGTAATGGGGAAATTTATTTGTAATTGTGGGTTCTTCACTTCTGGGGATGTTCTGAATCACTACACAACATCCAAGTGGATAATGGTGGGTGCCCACCTGTTCCAAATTCTAACTGACTCATCTTGACAGTTTTCAGTTCAACATGTTTCTCTGTAATGGGGACATTTCTTTGTAATTGTGGGTTCTACACTTCCGGGGCTGTTATGAATCCCTACACAACATCCAAGTGGATAATGGTGGCTGCCCACCTATTCCAACTGGCTTATTTTGGAATTTTTCATGTCACTACTTGTTTATGTACTTCCAGGGCCGTTTTGGGGCCCTAAACAGTGTTTTCTTGGTTTTCCATAGTTAAACTATAGACAAAGTCAGAGTTTGATGAAATAATGCATAGTTCAAGAAAATGCCTTTCCAATGGTCTATTACATGCCTAAAACGAAGATCATATTGAAAATTTACGACCCTGGGAAGTTGATGTACTAACTTACCCCAACGGAGCCCACATGACTTTTGACGCTTCATCGCCTAGGGTTAGGATTTTGGATGTCTAGGGTTTTGGCATTCATGTTTATTACAAAAAGGCCTTTAGAGCCTCATTGTACTGATCTTCTTGTGAATGAGAGTAGCCGCCACTTCTCTTCTCATAGATAAAGCTGCCACCATTCTAGCGAGTCTTGTACTCTGTATTTTTATAGTCTCTATACATTTATTTCTTTAATAGAAATGATGTATTGTTGTATTTCTCTGTTTCTGGCAATATTATGTGTATTTCATTGCAATATCTCTTCTTTCATTTTGTTCTGAAAATAATCTAGATCAGTGGTATCATAGTAGGCTGCTCTTGATCGTTTATCAGTGCATGTCTCCGACGAGGTCCGAGTATAACAAGTTGGGTCTCGAGATTGTCTCTCTTGAGGACAATCACTCTCGCATGCCCAAGAAACCCTCCATGGAGGAAGAAAAGAAAATCGATGGAGTGGAATATTCTATTAACCTGTTTCTTGAGCAAGCTCTCATGCGATAGAGGGACAAAAAGATGGAGAATTTTTCCCACATCCTTCAACGCCTTTCGATAGGGAAAGGCACATCTTCATAAAGCGACCACTTTGGAGGAACTTCTCCCATCAATGTACAAGTTAATTTTGATATTCCTGTATTTTAAGGTCAGATAGATGCATATGCCTTAGAGAAATGGATAAATCTACTAGAAGGTTATGTCTTTGTTCACAATTTTTCCGACAGGGAAAAGGTCACCTTCACACTCCTCAAGGCTCTCCCCTATGTCAAACATTGGTGGGAAACTTACTCGAAGAAAATTTCCACAGAGGAATCTGGAATATATGGGGTCGAGCCCACTTGGGATTTTTTTGTGGATGCGGTCAAGGAACAATATTACCATTTTGATAACTATGAAAACTAGTACATGAGATGGACCAAACTGCGATAAGAGAAGAGACAAATAGTGACAGAGTTCACAAATACTTTTCATTCCTTGTGCACCAAGCTGGGTATCAAAGAGTCCAAGCGACATCTGGTTTTGAAATACCATGGGGATCTGCATAGGTACATCCAAACCAAAATGTATTTCCTAAACATATCATCATTGGGAGCTCCCTATCGATATGCTGTCAAAATCAAACATAAATATAGGCACTAGAACAAATAGGAGTTTGGGTTTGCAAATCTGAAACAACCAAAGCATGATAAATACGGCCCTAACCAATAGCCTTCTGACAACCAGTCCAAGACACAAGAAAATAAGGGTAAAGGAAAGACAAAGAATGAAACTAGGAAGTGGTGTGACTTCCACAAAATCCCTTGGCACAACACCGATGAATGTTGCTTGAAATAGTCTTTGGTGGCCAAGGTCAAAGACAAGGAGCCGAACCTTGATTCATAATCCGATCTAGAAAATAATGAAAAAAAATATCATCACTGCAGATCCCACTGCTACTTTCGCGACCGAAAAAATTCAACCAGAAGAACCAATAAATCCTGAAGAGGAGGAGCACCTCTTCCATCCACATATGTGGGTGAAGGGGACCCTGCTGCATTTCATTGTTGATAGCGACAGCTAGAGGAATTTCATCCCAAATGAGGTCGTCAAACAATTGGGGTTGTCGACAACACCACACCCACAACCATACAACATCAGGTGGCTACACTAGGGACGATATCTCCGTGTCAGCCAGCAGTGCCGCCTGTCCTATGGCATCCAACCCTTCAAGGATGAGGTAGTGTGTGATGTTGCCCCTCTTGATGTCTGTGATATTTTTTTGGGCCAACCATATATATGGAAATGTTATGCTATTTATGAGTCTCAACCCTATAGTGTCATTATTACTCTAGGGGGTCAACTCTACATGATACCAGAGGTAGTTCTAACTATTGTTCCACCAAAACAATTCCACAAGGTAATATCTCATATTGCAAAATTCAACCTCTTCACAACATGTTCAAATGACGCATAGAAGGAAACTACAACCACTGTAACATCAACACCTTATATATAGCAGAAGAGAAATAAAACATTATTTCTTCACCTACAATGGTTCCTACACAATGCCCCGTCAAGCCCAGAGACAACAGGTTGGTGGAACAGATTCAACCCCGCCAGCCACAGGTTCATGACAACCTTCCACATACCAAGCAATGCAACTTCTCCAATAAGGCACACAACTCACCAAGATTCAGATTCAACAAAAGATTTCCTCTCTTCCCTGGGCACTCAACACAATGAAGACCATTGCTTCCTAAGGGGGGATGATTGATCCAGGTGGATATTGGTGGCCACCCACATGTTCCAAATTCCAACTGGCTCATCTTGACAGTTTTCAGTTCAACACGTGTGTCTGTTATGGGGACATTTCTTTTTAATTGTGGGTTCTACACTTCCGGGGTTGTCCTGAAGCCCTACACAACATCCAGGTGGATAATGGTGGCCACCCACCTATTCCAACTAGCTTATTTTGAAAATTTTCATGTCAGTACATCTTTTTGTACTTCCAGGGCTATTTTGGGGCCCTAAACAATGTTTTCTTGGCTTTCAATAGTCAAACTATATACATAATCAAATTTGGACATCATAATGCGTAACTCACTTAAATACTTTTCCAACGGGCTACCACACGCCTAAAACAGAGATCGTATGCAAAAGTTAAGACCTCGATAAGTTGATGGACTAACTTACCCCAACGGGACCCACGTAACTTTTGACGTTTCATCGCCTAGGGTTAGGTTTTTGGATGTCTAGGGTTTTGACATTCATGTATATTATAAAAATTACTTTAGAGACTCATTGTATTGATCTTCTTGTGATTGCGCGTAGCCATTACATCTCTTCTTAGAGATAAAGCTTCCACCATTCTAGTGAGTCTTGCACTCGGTATTTTTATAGTCTCTGCACATTTCTTTCATTAATAGAAATCATGTATTGTTGTATTTCTCTGTTTCTGACAATATTTATGTGTATTTCATTGTAATATATCTTCTTTCATTTTGTTCCAAAAATAATCCAGATCAAAACTCTAGTATATGGAAAGGAATAAAAAATGTCTATTCATTTGGAATTTAACGTTGTTATGACCCAATGGGAGCATATATAGGAAGAAATGTATATGATATGACCCCAAGGAGGAGCATATATGGGCATACATGTACATGTAATGTGTAAATATATATGTAATATGGTTTGCCTAATAGTAAAGGGGCCTCATGTGAAAGTGTGAATAGGTATATATAGAGATCATGTATTTATTATTGGTAACATGTGAATGGTGATGTATAAATGTATTTGGTTAAGTGGAAGAGATTAATATGTTATGATCCAAGGGGAACACATATAGGGATAAATGTATATGATATGACCCCAAAGGGGGGAATATATGGGCCTAAATGTACATGCAATGTGTGTGTGTGTGTATGGTCAGCCTAATAGTAAATGAGTCTCATGTGAGCATGAAGAACAACTCCAAGATAGATAAATTACACAATAAATCCTTAAATAATAGGAGAACCTCCTCCACATAACCAAATACATTTATACATCACAATTCACATGTTTCCAATAATGAATACATTATCTCTATTTATACCTATTCACAATTGCACATGGGGCCCCTTTACTATTAGGCCGACCATATTACATATATATTTACACATTACATGTACATTTAGGCCTATATATGCCCCCCCCTTGGGGTCAATGATATCATATACATTTAGTCCTATATATGCTCCCCTTGGGTCATAAAAAATGCCCTAACTTATGTTGTGAATTTAGAAGATGTTGAAAATCCCCCCCTACAGAGAAGGTATCATTAGCTTATTCATTTGGAATAACAATGAAGTGAGGCATTAAGAAACATGATTCAAAGACAACATACCATCAAAATACATTTTGATCAAAGTGCATCAACAAAGGATTTTCAAAAGGATTAGTTGGTGTTGTTATAGAATAAAGCAAAAACAAACCATCCATGGATACAAAGTTTGAAGCACTTTGGATTGGTCCTTATACGATTGAAAAAATTCTTCGGTACAATTTATATTTGTTAATAGGGAGGAAACTACAATGAGAACACCTTCTAGCGAAGGTTTTTAGTGTTAGAAAATTTGAAAAAATTTCAAAAAAATCTTCGATACAACCTCTATTGGCTGCAGAGGTTTTAGTGGATGTTCCATATAACTAAAAAAAATTCGGCGGGTGGAGGTTTTCTTTTTCCAGTGCCGTTCTTGTCAAAATGCACCAGCGCAGTATTGAAAAACAACACTGGTACTTTACTATAATAAAACACATCGACACATTAAAAACACCCTAGATCTTAATATAATAAAGAACGCCCCAATGTGTTTATAACTATTGCTCACGGGTTCTACCTTTTTCATCGTATGCAGAGCAACAATGCTCTTATAATTACTACACATTAATTTTCTTGTGGGTTACCCTTAACCAATTCATCACTGTACCTAGTGGTTTTGGTTGACCACTAGCCATTTTCACTTCATTTGGTGGTTTCGATTCATTGATGTACTACCCTCTTTTATGTGCAAGCGAGTTTCATCAAAGTAATCCCCTCTTTGAGGTGGTTGTTTCAATTCATCAATGCACTACCCCCTTTGACGTGCAAGAGAGTTTCATCAATGCAATCCCCTCTTTGAGGTGCAAGAGAGTTTTATCAATGTACTCCCCCCTTTGAGGTGCAAGAGAGTATCATTCTCATTTCATTTGTGTACATCCCCACCTTTAAGGTTCAAGGGGAGAAATTGAATGGCTATCTACTACAATATTTGTCTTTACTTGAGAGAGAATTCTGCAGAAAGACTGATATAACTTGGCTATTGATGACCACTTCCAAGGATTGATCCACCCATAGTGAATCTTTAATATTACATGATTTTTTAGAGTGGAGCATCTATCTAATGAATGATTATGCTTGCTGCAATAATGACAAGGATGGAGATCAAAACATTGATCATCTAGATGACCAACTCAATGAAAATGTCGGGATTTAGCATTTTGATGTTGAACTGGAACATGTGAAGTTGAAACTTCTTGAAAGAATCTTGCAATATTGAAGTGAATTGGTCTAGAATAATCTAGAATATGAAAGGTTACTTCCTTATCATATTTGAGTCATGTCCTAAGTTTATTGTTGTGGATTTGTTTCCTAGGTATGATAATGGACTTGGAAAGAGTATGCTGAACTTGTTTATGAATAACTTCATCCTCATCTGAAATTGAATTTGAAGTTGTTTCATTGATTTATTTCTATGATGATTATTGATTGAAATCATTATCAAATTCAAAAAGTGGGTTTTTTATGAACACTGACTAGTTTAGAATGTTGAAGACACTTTAGCTGGAGTTCATTATGAAGAAGTTGTGACCGAGTCTGAAGAAGTTTGACTTTGTCTTACGAAAATTGCAAACAAGTTAGAATTGATTTAAGAGGTTATTTGTTGATTGAGATTGTGTTATCGACAATAGTGAGTATTAGAGTGTTCAACAACTCTAATAATTTTATACTTCAAGCCAATTTTAAATATTGAATGAGGCCTCCTTGTGAAGGTAGGTTCAGATTACAGTTGACTCAACAACAAAGAGGAATTCTTGCAACACAACCCTATATACAATTTATTGACTCAACCAATTCATTTTAGACTTTGAATTTGGACGTTGTTGGGTTCAATCAGGAATGCACCCAACAAGTACAATTCAACTTGATTTTGAAAATACAAGTAAACTTACAAAAAAGAACTATTTGCAAGTTACAATTAATGCTGATTTTTTATCTTCAAATTTGAATGCTTCACAAGTCCATAAATTTCTCCTTTGATTATTATCTTAATTTGCCCATTGCTTTCAATGATTGATGATGCTTAATTGAGTGCCTTGATTTCCTTTAATTCGTGCATGAGGTTTATTTTCTTTGGATTGCATGAGATCGTGGAAGGATATTGAATGCATCAAATTCACTTAAAATGTAGACATCATGTACAAAAATACACTATCATACACAAAGATACAGACATAAACATAAAAAAAAAAGTTCTTTAGACCCCCTTATTCCATTTCGAAGTGGTCTAGAACAAAAATAAATAAAAAAAATAATTTTATTGTAATATCCTCTTTGTGATGGAAATGATATTTATACAAATATGAATAGAGGCTTTCAATGATTTTCATATCCCATCATGAACCATATTGCATCTAATGACAATATCCCATAGGTCAATGGTGAATGTGAGCCATTTACAAAGTGATAGCTCACCAATTATAAACCATTAACTATACTTTCGTTAAACCTTTTAAAAGTGTAACATTTTAATGACACTTTCCACAAATTTTTTTTTTTTAAAACAAAACATATCCACCACTCCCCATACTAGTCGGAAAACCACTCATTCATTCACCAATCATCATTTGCCCATATAAAGCAATCTTCACTTGTGCTTTTAGAGCATAAAATAATGTTTGCTACATTTGTATGAAATCAATGAAACCATGCTTTATTAAGAATATAATAATGCTTCAAGATTATCTTTGAATATGTGGCATTTGACATTCACTATGATAAAATTGAAATGCACAGAAATACCTTGAATGGAGGGAGAGTGCTCGTGGTCCAGTTGTGCAAAATATAGCCCAGGTCAGATTAAAAAATTCTGCCAAATTCTTCGTGTGATCTTGTACAACATAATCTCGAAGCTTTCATGTGTGAATGAACATGATGAGAATCAAATCTCTCTCCTTCAACATGTGTGGATGAACATGATTTGGTGCAGTCTTATGAAAGACAATGGAATCCACTGCCTTTCCCAATTCTTCTTCATGGAATTATGTCGCTGTTTACAATACAAACTAGTGCAAATCATGTCTATGCTATGGAATCCATCATAAATTAATGCAGAGAATTGAAGGTCGTTCCCGCATAATCTGCTACAGGCAATTTTCACACAAATTGTTGTAGATTTCTATCCATGGCGCTACTGTGGACAAAATTAACACAGATCTAAAGACAAAACAACTTCAAAGGCATGGTGAGAGGTTGGAGCATAATGAGTCATTTCTCCCAAGAATTTTAGATAGATAACTTATTTGTTAGATCAGATCTACAATTGTTTTTTACAAACAATTTGTAGAATGATAGATGTAACCTTTGACTCCATTGCAACTCGTATATCTATTAAAAAAAATCTCTTTAACTGATTTTAAATATGAAAAGAAATACGTTCATGAAGTTCCTTTGAATGATTGGTGTATCTTGTCTACTTGCTCCTCTTTTGTTACATGCTCATCTCAGCATCATTGACTATCAACTTTCAAATTGAAAACCTTTCATGGAAAACTTGATTTACACATTTAAGCTATATTTCCTCTTTGTATTATTCATTCAAATGATACAATTTTATAGTACATGGATGAAACTAGTCCACCTCATAAACTAGATTTATTTTCACACCTCATCAAGAGATAAGGTTAGGAGGAGACAAAATATGATCTAATACATACTTAAATTAAAAACTATATCCTATAATATAAAATACAATAAAATGTTGTAGGACTTCATGATTGTATAAAGAGTTAAAGACTAATAGTTTGTTACAGGGATTCCTCTAGGATGAGTTTGCCACACAAGAGAAATTCCCTTACACCACTATGATAGATTCCTCACACTTATGTTTTGTTTTTGGTTAGTAAACAATTATGATAATTTTATGACAATTATGACATATTCCTCTCACACAATTATGAAAACTTTGTAATGTATTCCTTACACATTATGACATACTTATGATAGACTCCTTTCATGAAAGAATGTGCAAGAGATATTTTGGGAATAGTTAAGGCACATTGTTTGGGAGAGATTCCTTTATATGTGTGATGATTTCTTTAAGGGTTGTTATTAACAATTAAGTTATGTAATCAATTTTCCCTTTTGTCAAGTTTGACTAGATGAGGGAGGGAAAGAATCAAATTATGAAATGAAGTACACAAGGTACAAGAAAAAATACTAATGGAAGATAATTTACAATTTGAACAAATAGGGCACAACATGATATTGGAAAAGGTTACAAAGAAACAAAAAAGAGATAAGAAAATAAGTTAGGGAGATTAAAATACTAAAGGAACCATTGGCAAGAATAGAACAACTATTAAGATATATTTTTCCAACCCTAGATGCTCTAGGGGGTAGTTAAAATGAAGAAGCCACTATAATCCAATTGGAAGCTATGACAAAGAATGTTCACACAAATAAAGAACATGGGTAGCTAAGAAAGTAGAGAGGGAAACAATAAATGGGTAGCAAAGTTCAAAGAACTTTATGACCTACTAAAAGAAGTAGAGGGCGTGGAGCAAAACAAGGACTCGAAGACATAATAGACAAATGTAAAAACTCAGGTAGGATTGGAAGATGGAATGTATAAACTGTAGGAGCTATACATGAAACTAATAAGGCTTGTCCCCAAAAAATTACAATGAAGAGGAATCTAAACCAGAGAAATTAAGAATTTAAGCCAAAATAATCTTGAACGAACATATATAACAAACAAACAACATAAAGAAGAAAGTATTCTAGGAGGTAGAAAAGTCACAAAGGAATATAGGGATCCAAATATTGGGACTCAAAAATTCTTTTGACAAACTCCCCAACAAGTTAGTAATAAGGAAGGCACTAAGAATAATAGAAAAATAGTTCGAGGATAGCCTAGAAAAAAATGATATTGAAAGCACTAATTGGGGTAGAAGATTCCACTAGGTAGTGTAAAGAATATTGACAATGAGGGAAGCCAAGTTAAGGGAAAACATGATAAAAGAAAATTTGAGAATAATATTTTCAAAATATGTGAATATATTGGAGAATAAAGCTTCCCTTGAGTAGATAAAAATGCAAATCAAGGCAAGATGAGCACAACTACAACAACACATACAACAACAAATGGTAGGACTAGACACAACAAGAAGATAAGCAAGGTAGGACTTGATAAAAATAATTGATGAGGATGAGGAAAAAAAATCGATGGAAGCACCAAAACACAAAGAATAAAAGAAAAAACATCCCAAGAATGCTAGCGATAAGCACAACCAATAATCCACCAATCAAGACAAGGAAAATCGAGCAACCAAGAGACTACCAAGTGTCATAGGGTCATATAGTGTTGGGAGTAAAATATCCTAAATTTTGGTATTAAATATTCCTTTGATTATTAATAGAAATAACATTTATATGGGTTTAATACAAAAATAAATCCATGCAAGCAAACTCCACATGTATAGAATAGAAATAATCAAATGCATAGGTTGGATTAATCTAAACCACCAAAAATCATAGAGCCAAGAAAAACTATTCATAAAACACAACATTGAAGGAAAAAATCTTGAGAATAGAAAGACTAAAAGGACATTGTGCTAGCGATCAAAGGGGGTTTTTCGTGATCATCCAAAGAAGGGACATATCTAGAAACTAAGGTATTGAAATCAATAGGCTAATCAAACTTTCATTCATTCACATGAGGATTTAAAGTGTTAGGCCCTTTTGATACGGTTCGAAGCAGGGCCAAAAAGTTCTTTTTGTTGCATTTGAGGGTTGGCGGCCAACTTCTCCCACACTCATGTCTCTCATGTAGATTGTTTCTGGCCTAGTGGTATGGCTTGCTATCTCCTTGCTGGGAACCTATGGAGGCCAACCATGAAGGGTAGGTTGTAGAGTGAGTTGGATCTTTGCTCATGGTACAAAGGGCCTAATGCGAGTACTCTTGAAGTTATTGGAGGTGCTCCATATTTAGCCACAACTTGAAAGTTTTCATTGTGATCCACAATGAGAGGCTGACACACATTAGGGTGCCATCATACCAATAAAATCATGTTGATGAGATAAATGAACTTAAAGTAACATCATTTCATTTGCTCCAAATATAATATAATATCTCAACCCCAACAAGCAACTAGGGAAACCATAATTCTATATCCCAAGGTAGGCAGTGACTTAGTAAGAAAACATGCCATGTGATAGAGGTAGGGAGATACTATTGGCATAACACCTTGGACCAAGCACATGATTAGGATGACTTGGAAAGGGGACATATCTAAAAAAATTGATCAAGAGTTTCAACACACACACACACACACAATGGACAATGCGAGTTTTGTGCACCTAAGTATGCCAATATATTATCAATTGGGAGATATTCCATAGTTAAATACATGGAAAATAATGATTTACCATGATATAAGATAGCCTTCCTGATACTATGAAGTCTGAAAAACCATATTTTTACTTTATTTTCAGTTGGCACAACTATTCAACCTGCATTTAAGGAATGACTTGGAATGAAACGACTTATACCCAATGACCAACTTGTAATAGGAGAAAGTTGTGGTTTTTCCCCATTTTACAGTAGCTCAATGTGTAAGAAGGCCAAGCTTGATGTAACATCCCGCTCTTGCGCGCACTGAGCGAACTTATTCTTTGAGGACACTTGCTTGCAAGTGATCCAGATTATTATACTATTGGGCATTTGATTATGATTATGAGGCGTTATGGATTCATGACATGTTATTTTGTTGTATTGACATAGACATGTGCTATTGACTCGATTTTCCTGAGTGTGCAAGATTTTGGACCTCGAGGATGCAGAGGCATCGATGAAACTCCTTGGACTCTGGATCGAGTCAGGGAGTGGACTATTGGGGGTTTGATTGTTGTATATATGACATTTGCGCATCTGATTAGATGATATGATTATGGATATTATTTCTGACATGATTCGTTGATGGTGTAGGCTGATGATAGCTTGCCAACTAGACTCACATGTGGATTAGAGAGGTCACGCACGACTACCAGAGATGTTGAGGGAGAGGTGTGGACATCAACCCTGCCATAGCCTACTAGCACTCCCGTCGTGGCTCAAACTGTAGGTTAACAATTACCTAGTTTGAGAAAACCCATGATGCCGTGAGGGCCGACTGCGACAATCACTCACGATGATTCTAAGGGGTGAGAAATAAGGCAGGGGCCTTATTCCCTGCCTTATTCCTCAGAGGCCCTTAGTCTCCCACAAGATCACCTGGCGGAGTATTGACTCCAGGGGTTTTTGATGTCTACCAAGTCAGTTAAGAGGCGAGTGACACCCTTGGGGCACGTAGTGCGTCCTGAAGGGCACGTCGCGCAAGGGAAACAAAATGAGACGAGTGGCACCTTTGGAGCACTTAGTGCGTCTTGAAGGGCACATAGTTTTGTTAAATAATAAATGAATGAACCTAGATGGCCTTAAAACGAATAATGTGATGATAAATATTTAAAACAATTTCCCTAATAAAATGTCGCCCAACCTAGGAAAATAAAGTCTAGGTCTAAGTGATACTTGTGATAATATATATATATATATATATATAATCATGTGACGAGAAAGGGGTAAGCAATTCAATTAATTTATAAAAATCTTTTGAGGGACAAAATTTAAAAAAGGGAAATAATTGTTTTGTTATATTATGCTAATTAAAAATTTATTAATTAAAAAGGAAAAGGGGAAAAAAGTAATTTTCTACACATGCCAATTTGGGTTTTGAATGAAAAGGGAAAGAGAGAAATTTAAAAGATTTAGAAAACTAGGAAAAAACGAGAAACATAAAAAGAAAGGGGAAACACAAGGAAAAGTAGAAAGACTAACTTAGTAAGGTATCTAGCATTTAAGCACTTTCTAATTAAACTCAACTAGTAAATTAGTAAGGGGGTAAGTCATTAAAATGTGTAAGGGAATATGGGGACACCTAGGAGCGATTCTAGGAATGCTTTTAGGTGGGTGAGGGAAATAAGAGTAATTAATTAATTAATGAAATTAATTTGTGGTGTAATGAAAGGGATGGGTGACACATGTACGGGGAGGATTTTTAGGAAACTAAATTATTGAACAATAAATTAAATGAGATTTGGGAAAGTAAAGGACTTAGAAACTCTTTATAAAGGAGGGAGGAGAAGGATGATGGATCTCTTCTGTTATGTGTAACGTTACACTACAGAATTTTAGACTTGACTGACTTAGCTTGTGGGAGTTGGGATACCCAGCTTGGTGATGAGTGGTAGCTCGGCCTTGTGAGGTGAGCTGAGAGCTAGTTGTTCTCTGGTTTAGTGTGCGTGGCCCCTTTGCGGCTCGGGGGGTTAAGGTAGAAGAAGAGTACCCCTAGCATTGACTGGGAGGTACCGGTGAAGTCTCATCGGTTGACAAGCGGGACATGCACGGAGCACACAGGATAATGACTCAGAGCGAACAACTTGGGCTACGATACACTTACTTGATACTGCATGGTAGATTCTTATTATACCTCATGCTTTCAATTCTGTATTTTTAATTGGGTAAGGAAATGTTGACTTCGCATTTAAATCGATAACTTAATTTCCCCATAACCTTAAGCTCGTTGTTGATTGATTCCCTTGGCTTTTGATCCCTGCATGCTGTGCCTGTCCTTTGGTTTTGTTGATTGTTGTGAAGAGTTGAGCCTTTCATCCTCATCCCTAGTTCGTCAGTCCACGCCTGAGCAGTCGACCAGGAGTTGAATCGACGGTCGTCACTTCGGTGCACAACGACCTATAGATTCTAATGCCCTTCTTTTCTGTGCGTGGATGATGAGCGAAGAGTGTGTTTGCCCAGCAGTTTACCCCTTCTTATCTCCGTGCCTTGATCTTCGCCTTGCTTGGGTCTCTGCATGTTTTATCACCTCTACGTCTTAATCGTTCCCGACATCTGAAAACTGTGTTTAGTATTTTTTGCCTTTCAACACCCTCGACCACGATTATTAACTCTGCGTTTAGTATTTTTTGCCTTTCAATACCCTCAACCATGATTATTAACTCTGCGTTTTTATAAATTGCTGAATAAATTTAACTCTGCGTTTTATGCGTTGATGAATAATTTATAATTTAACTCTGCGTTTTTATGCATTGATGGATGAATTTAACTCTGCGTTTTATATCTGCGTTGGATACCTCCCTCGCAACATAACTCTGTGTTGTTTTATTGATGGCCATATTCACTCCATTTTTCCATTCCTCTGGACCTTAAATTTATGAAGACGATTTTAGTCTGCGTTGTCCAATTGATTGACAACCTTCACCTTTGACTGATTTTGTTTTTTTTGGAATGACCGTAAGGTTGTTCCTTGAGACACAACGATAATTTTTTCCTGAGCGCATGCTCTTGTTACACCTGAACCACTACGAATTTTTTTCCACTGGATTTCTTTGCGATTTGACACTCTTCAAGACTGCCAATCGACGCTCGTACCTGGCGATTTTTCCCCCTTTATGGCACTGCACTTCGTTACTGGTTTATTTATGGTCTGTGAGGTTACCCGCCTTAGGAATGCGTTTTCTCTTGAATTACTCAGCCCAATTTCTGTCTGGAGGTGGCAACGAATTTATCCCTGCATTTTCATGTCTTTTACCAACCTGAACATTTAATTGCTCTGCGTGGGTAAGTTTTTAGTGAGTGCGTTTCCATTTTATTTTATTTTTAACCTGAGTTGAAGGAGTTGCATTTATTTATCACCTGAGTATGAATGCATTTTCATTACTTTTTGATGCATTAGTTGTATGATGCGTGTGAACCCTTAATTACTCTGCGTTTTAATTTAATTACTGGGGAATGCACTCGGTGTTTTAATATAAGTTGATGGCGAATGACGGCTGTACTATGTGTTTCCATTATAATTGCTGGCGAGTTTTCCTGTGATAGTAAACTTCATTACGCATATTTAGAAAACGAATTTTACCTTTACTGCACAACGTTATTCATTTTGTTACACAAGAGTTCTCTTACACACCTCTTACGGTGAGTATGGCCAGCAATAATTGTATATCGAATTCGAATGTATAGTTTAGCGATACCATTACTCTACAGCCTATCTAATGTACAACGATACACTTCCTATCTCTGCTAAACCGAACCCAACTTCTGTCAAATGAAAACTCCGACGATTTGACGAAGACGTGCTTCTCGAGAGCTCTGTTTTTTTTTATTACACATCGACCACCATTTGGTCCTTTAATGGACTTCAATATATTTTAATTCTTTCTTCTTTCTGTTTTTTATACTTTGTGATTATCGGTATGTGTCTTGTTTTCCTCATTAGAATTGAATTTAGATGCCTACTGTATCAGAACTATGACTAAGAATACATATATCATACTTATGACAATTTATCTTTGGGCAGAATTTAAACAGGATTAAACAGGTAAACTCTTCCAGCGCACATTTAAAGTCAGTTAAGACTGTTAATTGATGCGCACTGCATGAAACGTTTTCGACAGAATAAGTGTATCTGTAGTTTGAAACAATACAATGTTTTTACCAATTAATGTTAGTCGTGTTCATTAACTCTGGAAGGCTAGGATTCAGCCTTACCCGCAGTCTGTTATCTCAAGTAAGTTCTTGATGTAAATCCGGTTGTCTAGTAATTACGTCTTTTGATTGTTTTATCCCGGAGCTCGGCGTACCCTTACTGTCTCATTCATTGCTGTGTATTATAATTGAATCCCAACCTTTAATTGGCCATCATGCTGAGTAACTCCAATGCTATGACCGTCCGAATATGTTGCCAGTAAAGTACTCAGCGAAATTCCCTTAACTTTATCGTTAACATATTTTTACTGTGACAATTTACCCAGATTTTGGGGGCGATTACCTGAGGAGCGATTGCTAAGGTTGATCTTTTACATTAATTGCATACAATGATATTAATGGTCTGCATTGCCAAATTTTCTGTACCTACAACTGAACGATTAATCAATAGCAGGAAAATAGCCCGCTTGATGGCACTGTCATTACTCAACAATTTCTTTTTAAGGTTAATAGACAACTTGTTATTCTTTAGTACTGCTAATATAGCTAGATGACATGTTGTAACTTAATTTTGTTAATAAGTGTTATACTTGTAGCATTCTACATTGATATTGTTAATGTTGTTATATAATGTTAATTGCTAAGTTAGATTGTAATTATGGATTAATTTAGAATTTCCCAATTAGAATGTAATTAATGATTAAATTAGGTTGGTGAGTAATGACTACATTATAAATTAGACTTGCTAAATTAGATTGTAATTAATGTTAAATTAAATTTGTAATTATTGACTAATTTAGATTGGATTAATGGTGAGAGTTGTTGGCGAATTTGTGTAACATATTTCTCTTTTCTTGGTTGACGTCATCTCGCTACTTGCCGACACGTTGCTTGGGGTGTGGGTGTAGTCTTCCTGTCAGTTATCATAGCTCTTAGCGCATTGGTTTATCTTGAGTCCCTGGTCCAGATAGGTTATGCGACGCCAAGGTTATAGTCATGCCTATCACCTGGGGACGACATGATTCCTGATGAGGGAATCATTGCACGCCCTAAGAGATAGAGGCCAATGATAACTTGGCCGAGGTCTGTGCTTTCCGTGTGAGTGTTGTTGATCGATGTAGGTTGTTGTTAGCGCTTAGATGGTAATGCCTTCATGCGTTTGGTTCGCGCGGCTTGAGGTTCTAGTCTTTGGTTGTCAAGGCCGTTGTGTCGGGAGGGGGATGTTGTCCCTCATCTTGTAGGCGTGGTCTTGTAGGTAATCGTTTCTTCTTGTTGTTTTACACATGTTTCACCCAGTTGCTCTTGTGCTAGTGCGTGGAGTCGTAGTTGTTAGTTTCCTGTTCTGCGGGCGTGTGATCATGGTCAGGATGTGTGGTTCAACTGTTGTCGCCTTCTTGCCTAAAAAAAAATAAAATAATTTCACTTCTGCTTCACTTGTAGTCGTAACGAATGGGTTGTTACACTTGAGCACATAGTAATTAAGAATGAGACCCTAGATGTATTCTATAATGAACTATCTCCATTGGTTTGGACAAATTTCTATTTAAGCTTGGTCCAAGGGAGCCAAGTTTTAGACAGGCCATTGATTAGGTCATTAGATGAACACATACCCCTTTTGTAGAGCCTTAATGTAGATAATGTGGAGGTCTCAACTAGATACTTACCATCAAATTGTATAAGAGGTGACTATTACCCCCTCACTTATAGGGGTAACTAGAGGAGATTTTTTCTCCATGATCCACATTATAGACAACAATTTTGATGATGACATTTTAGATTCTCCATAGACAATTGCTCATAGATTCCTTCCATTACATGCTCAACTCACTCACATTAGATGACATGGTGCATTACACACTGGGGTACATTGTTTGGATACTTCATATCGAGTGATAATCAATGTTTTGGGTATGAAAATGGTGATCATGGGTTGAATTGGATTATGAATCATGATGCTTTGAATTTATACTTTTTACCTTGTTTCACCTTGGTGGTCATAATTGTATCCTAGTCAATTACTGTCACTCTTGGGAACAATTGTACTAATGGGGAGCCTTAATAGGGGAAATGTGTCCATATCCATTACCACATATACCATATTCCACTTGACCTTTCTTCTTTGTTCTTTCTTTTGGGTTGGTTGTTACATGTATTATAAAAAGGTTCATGCTTCATAATGTTGGGTTATTATATTCTTTGCAGTGAAAGTCTAGTTGAGGTGAATCGACTCACGGTCGAAGGTCGAGGTGGATCAACAACAAGTCAAAGGTCGAGGGAGTCAACTGGGTAAAGTCAAAGTCGAAAATATCAACGGTAAGTCAACCGACAAGAGGTCAAATTGCGGACATGAGATGATCGACTAGAGACTGAATGGAGACCGACTGATAGTCTACTGGTAAACCCGACTTGGATTCGACTGTAACAGAATCCTAAGATTTGCATGATTTTTAGTCAATGATATGCATGGAACTGTAACTATTTTTGGGCGCCAATCTTTAGGGTTTTTCTTGTTGTAAAGATTATAAAGAGGCATGTTATAAGGCCGTAAAGGTTGTTTTGATGTAATCATAGAATGCACTTTTAAAGTTTAATGCATGTGTAAGTGTAGGTTGTTGGTCATGCATATGTAAGCCAAATTGGCTACAGGGTTGTTCTTGCGCAAGAAATAGGGTATGATGTTGATTGTGTCTTAGGTGTGAACCAAGGTTAGACATGTAACCTTTTATTGTGATTGAATAAGACAACAAGAGAGTAGGACGCTCAAATGAATGTTCATTTTCTCGGTTAAAGTGTTTCCAGGGTAAACTGTTTGCATTTTTTATTAAATTATTCTTCTTTTCTGCTAGGATTAGTGTGGAAGCGTCTTTCATTTCTTGACATGTGGTACCAGAGCTTAGGTATTCCTTGACAAGTGAGTTATCAGAGCGATGTTATGCTTTGGAGAATATATTAGATCTTGATTTGAAAATCTTGAATCTGAGAACTAAACCCTAGGTACAATAAGATTCATAAGTCATAAATTGTATTAAATATCACGGTAAATAATGGCGAGCAATTCCAGAATAAAGATAGAAAAATTCAATGGCCAGAATTTTGAGCTTTGGAATCTTAAAATGGAAGATCTTCTTATAGATCGAGAACAATGGACAATGGTTTGTTCAGGTACCCATCTGATAGGCATGTTGACAGAATAATGGGAGAAACTAGAAAGATGAGAAATAAGTATGATTCAAATTTGTCTTGTAGATTCGGTGCTGCTGAATGTCTCAGGTGAAGATTCGACCAAGAAACAGTGGGACAAGATGAGAATCTTATACCAATCGAAATATCTGATAAATAAGTTGTTTCTCAGAAAGAAACTATATATTATAAGGATGAGTGATGGAAGTTCAGTGACAAGAAGGAAGTCAAATGTATTTTCATTGGATACAAAGAAGGAATGAAAGCATATAAGCTCTCGGATCCCGCATCAAGGAGAACAATGTACAATCGAGATGTGGTCTTCAGATAAGTCAGAGGTAAGTCTGAGCCCGAGGAAGTTGTTTAGACCAAGAATAATCCTAATATGGTGCAGTTTGAACTGAGGAATGAAGAAGATGATTCAGATGAGTCGATTGGATCTGAGGAAGAGGAGGAACATCTGAATTGGGTGGTAAGGAGGTGAGAAAGAGTAAAACAACCAGTCGAAAGGTATAGTCCACCCAAATTCTATTCTGCATTCGTGTTAACTACCATCGACGATGAGCTCGAGTCAGTCGGTGAGGCATTCGACTCACGAGAAGGTAAACTTTGAAAGGACGCCATGGTCAAAGAGATGGAATCCTTGTACAATAATGAGACATGGGATTTAGTCAAGTTACCTAGTGGAAGAAAGCCCATTGTTAGCAAGTGGGTTTTCAAGAAGAATACGAATGTCATAGGACAATTCGATAAGTTTAAATATCGACAGGTAGAGAAAGGATATTCCCAAGTCGAGGGATTCGATTCAGTGATATTTTTTCCCCTGTTGAAAAACTAACTTCCATTAGAGTACTAATGTTTCTGGCTGCAACATTCGATCTGGAGATAGAACAGATGGATGTAAAGACAATGTTCCTACATAGGGACTTGGAAGAATAAATCTACATGAAAAAACCTGAAGGATTTGTAGTAAAGAGAAAACAAGAGTTGGTGTGCAAAATCAAAAGATCCCTTTATGGTCTAAAGCAATCACCAAGGATGTGGTACCATAAGTTTGACACATACATCCTTAGTTTGGGATTTGTGAGAAGCAAAGATGATGACTTCATATATTCCAAGGAAGAAGGTGGGTGTTTCATATATGTAGCTTTGTATGTCGATGACATGTTACTAATTGGAAACACAATGTATGCAATAAAGGAGGTGAAGAAGCAACTATCCTCCAAGTTCGATATGAAGGATCTCGGTGCAGCTAACTTCATTCTGGGAATGGAGATTAAGTGAGATCAAGACGCTAGAAATATCTGGTTGAATCAAACTAAGTATATTGAAACAGTTCTGAAATGATTCAACATGCAGGATTGCAAACCAGTGAAGGTGCCAATTCCTGTGGGAGCAAGGCTTATTGTTGAACAGTGTCCAAAGACATAGGAATAAATAGAGGATATGGCACGTGTTCCGTATGCAAGTGTGGTTGATAGTATAATGTATGTGATGGTTTGCACTCGATTATAAATTTCCCATGCAGTGGGAGTGTTGAGAAGGTACATGGACACTTGTAAATGAGCATTGAAAATTTGTCAAGAGAGTATTCAAGTATTTGTGTGGCACAAAGGAATATGCTATATGATACCAAGGAAAACTTGGAAGTGATAGTGGTAAATTAGATGTACATGGATTTGTTGACACCTATTGGGCTCGAGATTTGGATCGATGGAGGTCGACCAACATATATGTCTTCAAGATGTTTAGTGAAGCAATAAGTTGGACGAGTAAGTGACAAGAGGTTGTAGCCTTGTCAACAACAAAATATGAATACATGGCATCCACTCATGGAAACAAATAAGCGGTATGGCTTCAAAGGTTTTGTTCAGGAATTGGGTTTGAGCAGAGAGATATGAAGGTAACTTGCGATAGTCAAAGCAAAATATTTCTAGCAAAGAACCCTGCTTATCATTCAAAGACTAATCACATTGATGTACAATACCATTTCGTAAGAGACATGGTGGAAAGTAACAAGGTGTTGCTGGATAAGTTAGACACATTGGAAAACATAGCAGACTTGTTGACCAAGTCTGTGGGTGCTGGAAATTTCTCTTGGTGCAGAGAGGCAATGGGTATTGCTTCCTCAAGTCTGTGAACACAAGTTTAGGAATCTCTTGTTTCAACAAAGAAGACAAAAAGTGGGATAATGTTGGGTTGCTATATTCTTTGTAGTGAAAGTCTAGTTGAGTTGAATCGACTAATGATCAAAGGTCAAGGTGGATCGACAACCGGCCAAAGTCAAGGTGGATCGACAACAAGTCGAAGGTCGAGGGAGTCGATCGGGTAAATTCAAAATCAAAGATATCAAAGGCAAGTCAACCGACAAGAGGTCGAAGTGTGGGCACGAGATGAATGACTAGAGACCAAATGAAGGCCGATTTGTAGTCAACTGGTAAACACGACTTGGAGTCGACTATAACAGAATCTCGATATTTGTAGCCAATGCTATGCACATATATGCAACCATTTTTGGGTGCCAATATTTAGGGTTTTTTGTGTTGTAAATCCTATAAAGAAGCATGTTGTAAGGCCACAAATGACGTTACGAGGTTATCATAGAATGCACTTTTGCAGGTTAATACATGTGTAAGTGTAGGTTGTTGGTCATGCATATGTAAGCTGAATTGGCTACATGATTGTTCTTGCACAAGAAAGAGGGTATGATGTTGATTGTGTCTTAGGTTTGGATCAAGGTTAGACATGTAACCTTTTTTATTGATTGAATAAGACAAAAAGAGAGAAAAAAGCTCAAAGGAATGTTAGTTTTCCCAGTTAAGGGTTTCCAAGGTAAAATATTGGTGTACTGTGTGATTGCTTGTGTCATTTGTGTTCTTGATTAAATTATTCTTCTCTTCTTCTAGGATTAGTGTGGAAGTGTCTTTCATTTCCCGACACATAATACCATGAGAAGAAGGATCTTGAATGCAAGATGTTGATGCAGCTTGATAAAAAGAGAAAGAGAAAATGCTATATTCAAAATGCAAGGTCATAACCAAGAAAGATAAAGCATAAGTAATGCCCCCTTGCTAAGAGACCATCACCCCAAGTCCTATGCAATGAACACATATATAAAAATGGACTTAGTCTATGAAAATAAAAAACCAAAAATGTTAAATCAATGAAGAAAAAAAAAAGGGGTTTGGAAAGACATAGTGTCAAGTAAAGGACACCTCATTGCATAAGTGCTCCCTCTACAAAGGCACTCATGTGGATGAATATCTTATGTGACCTTGCATGTAAATAAAATCGACCTATGAATTAAACCCCAAACCATACCACATTCCATTGTACATAATCCTTGAATTTTTCTTTGGGACATACTTCTTGTCTAGGGTACTATCACACCTAATAGGGGGATACAATGATCCTCCCATACCTAAACTTGGAAAATTGTATAACTTTGTAAGCTAGTGTGAAGTTTGAAGAGGATACTTAATGAGATCTATTTATGGATTTTTCATTGACATGAATTAATTTATATGTTGTATTTGACTTCTGTACACACCTTCGGTTTTGATGGATACATTGGACTACATGAGCACCTCCTTGGATGATGGATTGAACATGGATACATACTTGATTGATTCCTTGGTCCTTTGGAGGAAGTGGAGGAAGTGGAGGAGGCCACTTGCATGCTTGATGGAGGTTTTCCCACTTATTTTAGAGGCATTTACACACCTTGAGGATATTTTAGCACCTATTTTGAGGGAGACCAACTTCAGGAGCAATCATTTTTTGACAGAATAGTAGTGTTGGTTGAGCATTCTCTTGGATTATTTTTTAACAAACCCCTCTTATCAAAGCTCTTGGAAGATTACTAGTGAATAATCTTCCCTTAAATTGTCCTTAATATTTTAGGAGGATCTCCTAGGGTTAGTAGTGAACAACCTTTAGGTATCACAATAATAAAATCCACTCATTTCTCTCCAAAGGAATCCTTAATCGACCCCATATGCCCCAAAACTATAGTAGGCACTAGTCACTCTCCCAATAGTCAATCATTTAATTATGAAAATTAATCTCTTTTTACTATTTTAGGATTAATTTAGGGTTTTATTACAACAATTTTTCATTTCAGCGATAAAAAACCTAGACATTTTGACTTTTATGCATATTGTTGACCTAATAAATATTGTTAAAACCCTGATTTGTATTTCTGAATTGTTATTATTGTTGAATTTTCAATAAGAGATGATATTGTATGCGAATGAATATCTTATTACAATGATGAGTGTTCTATATATAAAGAACATATGGTGACCATGGTGACCATCCATGAAGAGATGTGTCCCATGGGTAATAAATATATTTATACTTTGTATTATATTATACATATACTATAAATACATTATATTTATACTTTATTATATAAATATATTATTACATTAATAATATTATAATTAATAATATAGCTTAATAATTAATGATCATATTATTAATTATCAATCTAGTAGAATGTCTTTCTGATGTTGCCCAAACATTAACACTCCCTCTCAGCGAGGGAGACATTCTACATTATGCCAAAATTACCTCTGAAGATTACCTTTGAAGATTACTTGTGGGTATCTCTCAAATAACTTCAACATGTAACCATGACATCCATTACCTCGCAATGCATATGTACTTCATCATGTGCACCATTGTGACTTCGCAACCAATGCATCCAAGGCCTATGGGTAGTTCTCAAATAACTACAACATGTCCCCAGGACATACACTACCTTACAATGCATTTGTACCTCATCACGTGCACCCTTGTGACTTGACAACATGCATCCATGGACGGTGGGTAGCTCTCTAATAGCTACAACATGTCATCATGATACTATCCAGTTTCCCACATAAAACTTAGATATCTTATGCATGACATCCAGTACCCTGCGATAACATCTGTACCTAGTCTCTTCAACATGCATCTAGGGCTGGTGGGTATCTATCCAATGGCTACAACATGTCACCATGACATCGACTGCCCTGCGATAAAATCCGAATCCATCACTCCCTCTGAAGAGGGACTACGTCGATCTTGTCCCTAAAGTACTCAAAATTCGTCCTTGAAAATGGATTTGTCAGCAAATCTGCAACCTTCTCATCGGTAGCCACATATTGGAGCCGCATTGATCCCTTATGCACCATATTGGAGCCTCATTTCTCCCTTATGTACCAAGTGTCTAGCAAATAAGTGTCACTTCCATGAGACACAGACTCCAAGTGTGATACCACACGAGCTCAAATCCATTGATTGTTGAACATGCAAATCTATACATCCTCAGATATCCATAGTGCAACATGAATTCACACAATGCAACCAAGGTCTGTGGGTAGATATCAATAGCTACAACATGTCCTCAGGACATCCACTCCTTGCGATGCATCAATACCTGATCATGTGCACTCTTGTCTCATTTCCAACCCTCGGATATCCATAGTGAAACATGACTTCACCCCATGCAACAAAGGTCCGTGGGTATCTCTCAATAGCTACAACATGTCTCCATGACATCCACTCCCTACGATGCATCAATACCTGATCATGTGCACTTTTGTTTCAATGGAAACCCTCGAATATCCATAGTGAAACATGACTTCACCCCATGCAATCAAGGTTTGTGGTTATCTCTCAATAGCTACAACATGTCCCCAGAACATCCACTTCATGTGATGCATCAATACCTGATCATGTGCACTTCTGTCTCAATGACAACCATCAAATATCCATAGTGAATCATGACTTCACCCCATGCAATCAAGGTTTGTGGTTAGCTCTCAATAGCTACAACATGTCCCCAGGACATCCACTCCATGTGATGCATCAATACCTGATCATGTGCACTCATGTCTCAGTGCCAACCCTTTTTCATGTTGGATGAGTTCCACCTGTCTCAGTGCCAACCCTTTTTCATGATGGATGAGAACACTAATTTCCAACCCTTTTTCATGCTAGATGAATTCCACATGTTTCAGTGCCAATTTTTTTTTCATGTTGGATGAGAATACTCAGTGCCAACCCTTTTTCATGCTGGATGAGTTCCACCTGTCTCAGTGCCAACCCTTTTTCATGTTGGATGAGAACACTTAGTTTGAAGAGGGACTATGCCAAGATTGTCCATGAAGTACTCAAACTTCATCCTCGATAGTGAATTGGTAAGCATGTCCACAACTTGATCCTCTGTAGTCACGAAACTGGAGCCTCACTGCTCCTTACTATAGTACCCATATCCCTCTAGAACTGACTATGTTTCTCCTTCTCGAGCACTAAATATCAATTGGATATTCAACCTGTTGACTTCATCACTTGTCCTCCAGAAAAATTATCATCATCCTCTTCTTGTAGGTCTTACCTACAAGTCAAATTTAGTCCAATAGTCATACATTTATGAAGCCACACTGCTTCACGCCTTGCTGCACATGCTGCCACATACTCTATCTTAGCTGTACTGAGTGATACACACAACTACTTCATGTTGCTCCATGAAACCATACTGGATCCTAGACTGAAGCAATATGTCAAAGTACTCTTCCGATCAGGAATACTGCCGGCCCAATCTGAATCCGAATATCCATATAACCCGAACTCATGGTTTGTCACATACCTGAGACCATAATCCAATGTACCCTTAATGTACCTCATCACATGTTTTCCTGCAACCAAATGAACCTACCTAGGATGCTCCATATATTGACTCAAGGTGTTCATAAAAAAGCATATATCCGGTCTTGTGTTATTTAATTTCATCAATGAACTCACCATCTGATCGTATAAAGTAACATCCATAGTCTCTAAATTCGTATCCCACAACAACTTCATATTTGATACCATAGGTGTAGCCATTTCCTTGCAATCCAACATCCCAAACCTCTTCAGGATTTCTAATGTATACTTACCTTGATTCATAAAGATACCATCTTGTCTCTGCCATACCTCGGGACCCAAAAAGTAATGCATCATCCTAAGATCTTTCATCTCAAACTCAACAACCATTTTTACCAGACCATCATCCACAACCTTAAAGTAAAGGTTAGGATCCACACCGTTGTTTGTAAATCCTAAGCTCATCAGAAAATTGTCAATCCTGCCATACCATGCTCTGGGTGCCTTCTTTAATCCATATAAATTCTTCTTCAATATTAACACTGAGTGTCCCGTAGTTGTCACATACTTAACATAGTGTTTTATGACTACAAGGACCATTCTTCCTGATTAGGTTTCCATCTATTCCATAGGAAGAATTTCAGTCCTTCTGGATGTTGAAAGCCACACACTTTGAGTCTTATGTCCTTAAAAGATTATGCTAGGGTCATTATCCATTGGTCAAATTACCATGACCAATACCGAGATAATGTCATCTTGATGTTGAAACATTAACACTTAAGAATAACTTCTGAAATTACATAAAATATCAACACTCCCTCTGCATGTACTGACCTCCTCTTCGTTTTCATTACATGGATCACAAATCTATGTATGGATAATCTTGCTTCATTTTTCTTTCTGAAACTATCATTATGGATCCTTCTCAAAGCTATTACCTATGATGTGCTTGGAACAAGAAACAAGATCAACAAAAAAAACAACTCCTAGAGGAGATCAATTTATCTTGTGCAAAAATGTATAGTGACCCTTGAAATGACACGTCTTCTAATAACGCACATCCTTCATATACTCAATGTCATACGACCAACCATGTTGATTTTCTTGTGTTAAATTAGACACACAATTTTTTTTGCAAGTGGTAATTACTTCCAACGATATTACTTTAGTAAACTCTAGAACATCACTACGTAATTACACTTAGAAAATTTCAACTACTTAGAAACTTCAGCCTCTTCCTTAGATCACTTCCCACGCGTGAGAGAGAAATATATGTATGTCTATTGTTGTGTATTTTTATAGTAATATTAAGTTGATCCAAAAAGACACGTCTCTTTGAAAATTAAATTAAATTTTCTTTCTTATAAATAGTTGGAGAATACCTCACGTAACTACACAAATATTAATTTGGTTATAATCCATCCACATAGTATTTGAATTTGTTAAATTCTCCCTCCATAATTCATGCGATTCTTTGCATAAATATAGGTAGAATAATTATATATTTTTACTAGAAATCATTACCCACCATAATTTATGGAATTATTTCTATAATTTAGGTAGGAGTAAAATGTAAATATGTTGTACATAGAGATTGGAACAACTCCATAAATTTAACACTCCCAAGACTTTACTCTACTCTCATTTTCCTGTGCCTGTGAGGGAGTCAAGCCCAGTCTCGCTCTGATACCATGTTGAATTTTTTATAAGAGATGATATTGTATGTGAATGGATATCTTATTACAATGATCTGTGTTCTATATATAAAGAACATATGGTGACCATGGTGACCATCCATGAAGAGATGCATCTCTTGGGTAATAAATATATTTATACTTTATATTATATTATACATATAATATAAATATACCATATTTATACTTTATTATATAAATATATTATTACATTAATAATATTATAATTAATAATATTGCTTAATAATTAACAATCATATTATTAATTATCAATCTAGTAGAATGTCTTTCCGATGTTGCCCAACATCAACAATTATATCCTTTTAGGGAAAAACGTATAGGGTTTTAGGGCTATTATATGCCCCTTAATTTTTTGATTTTTTTAGTTAATGAAACCCAAATTTAGCTCATGGTTTATCCCTCTTTATTCATTGAATTATTTCTTGTCAAAGGCCTGGTTTATTTGTTGTTGTAATAACTTATTTTACTACTATAAATTGATATATTTTTCCAAGTGTTACAACAACCCAAGGATTTTTCTTCAATTGTAGTGTTTGAGGATCCTCTTGATCCTTGAATTGACTTGGAAAACCTCTTAGATTGACCTAGATCCTCATATATTCAAATATGGAAATTGCTTTGTCTTACCACCTTATTAATACCTTGTCTATCTTATTTCAATGATGGTAGTTTGAGTAGTTACTTGAGAGTCCCTAGACTTGATTGTATATTTCCTAGGGATTGTTGGAGATTACTAGGGAAGCCTCCCTTGTGTTGGATTTACTCCTTCATTGAAGAGATTGAAGTTGTTTCCTAGGTGACAATGGTGACATCTTTCGATGTTCCACTAGCCTTGTGCCCTGTGAAGGATTTTCACTAAGGTGCTAGATTGTGTGGTAACAATGACCACCAAAGACAATGTGAATTAAAGGAGAGGTCAATTTATAGGGAGGAATTCATCCAAAAAATAAAGGGATTCATATCCTCCTAGGGATTCTATATGTTTTGTAAAAATAGAAGTGATAACAACTTTAAAATACAAAGTAAGCAGGTTTGAAGAGATATTCCCTATAACAAACTTTTTTTGAGCAATAGGGCCTCATTGACTTGATGTATAACTAGGGAATTCCATTCTTCTTTCCCATTAGCAGCATGGATCACCCATTTGGAACATAATGATTTCATTTGTAGGTAGGTTTTAATTATACCCAATTCACCAAATTCTTGTGGAGTGCAAAAAGGCTCCTAGTTGACTTTGTGATTTTTTTTCCCTTCTTTGTCTTGGCCCACAAAATATTCCCAATGGTCGTTTCCAACTTAGAATAGATTACCTTAGAAGGAAACGAAGAGAGATATTGGTGAGTCACATCAATAACCTTGTTGCAGATTTGGAACTTATCCCCCAAAGCTAAGGTTTAATGATCCATATATCAATCTTCTTTTCTAGTCTTTGAACAACAACCTATCACAAGTCTTGAGGCAATACTTGGAAGGTGAAAGGGATACCATAAATTTGAAGATTTTATTTGATTAAATCCCATTATGATTTTGAGATAACAACCAATCAAACATAGGTTGTTGACTATATTTGTAACAATGCATTTTGGTCCACTAAATTTTTGACCTCGAGGTCATATAAAAAGTGTCCAAGTGTTCCATGGTATTTACCCAATAATTTTGGTCCTGAAGAATCCTCAAGAAGGAATCATCAATGAAATTCCCAACCAATTTTCCATCATTAAATTTTGGAGAGGAATCCCACGAACTAGACCCATATCAAATTTAGAACTAACAAGTACCTAAACGCTTCAATAGCTAAGACATATAAGGGTAGGTTTAGGACATGTCCTTGTCTAATATATTGAAATATCCCAATCATGGCCCAATCACATCATATTTAATCTATTGATAGAGAGATAGGGCTAGGAATTGGAAAACAAGGTTTTAAAGTTGTTGATCAAGGAGGGACAAAACCCTATGGCTTTAAAAATTACCCAAATTAAAGTCCATTCAACTATATTGCAAGGCTTCTCAAAGTCTATCTTTATGATTAGGGTGTCAAGGTTGATAATTCCTATTCCATGCCTTCTTAGACTACAATAATATTGTTCAAAATATAATTCCCATGAATGAATCAAATCTATTCATAGTGAACAATGTTAGAGAGATTATGCTTGATATGCAAGGTAGGAGAATTAGCCAAAATTTTATATGACATGTTAAGCAAAGTGATGGACCTCCAACCGATAATCAAATCCATATCCCTAGAATTTGGAATGAACTTGATAATACCTCAATTTTTTCCCACTCCCAATGAGTGATTTCAAAGGGATACTCGATACACTTGCAAAAGGTCTAGCCCTACAAATTCCCACATGGCCTTATCAAATTCATGAGGGAACCCATCGAGGCTAGGAGCCTTATCATCAACCATTTCATGAAAGGATGTAGATACCTCATCAAGGGGAAAGCCCAAATCACATGCTATCCTTTTTTTGTTATAAACTTTGCAAGGAACTAGGTCAATTAATTTTTGAGTAGCTTCCACCTCTCCTTAGTGAGGCCCCAAGTTTAAAAATCCACTCTATAATCATGCATTCATTTTTTCTCAATAGCCTTTTGATTAATGGTTTGACCTAGTGTGATTTTTAGAGTAGAGATGTTTTCACTGGATTTCTTAGTGGAAGGGGCCTTAAAGAGGGATTTTGTGGGCCTATTGTTTGTCTTAATATAACATAGCAATGTGCACATTTTGGCATTTGTTTCTTGTCGAACAACATCCACGCGAAGAAAATGGCTTATCTTCACTGCATGAGCTTGATTTTCTTCATTGCAAGGATCCCATTATAGTGTGTTCATGATTTCCACCAAGTTAGTTTGGACAATTATATCATGAATAAAATGAAACTTGGAAATATGTTTACCATAGCCACTTAAAAAATAATTTGTTTGAGAAATAACATCCTTCTATGAGACTATCCAACAAGAATCCCCACATGGCCAAGGAAATAGGTTCCATATAGTTCAAATATAATGTGTTATTGTAATACATAGTCTTTGATCTCTCAAGAACCATATAGGCTAATGGTATGGTAGATTAGTGGTGCCATCAACATGCATTGACCGACTTCCATTAGATTCAAAATAAAAAGAATCACGGTTCAACAACATAAACCTATTGAGTTGCTAGTAAATTTGTTCTAAACCTTTTCTGAATTTTATCTAGGTAAATTATACCGCAATGGAATCATATTGTCGATTCCAATTAGGGCCATATAGCTGATGACAAGCCTTTATTCCAATCCATGCTTCTTTTTCCTGAAGTGACAAGCATACAAGAAACAAAATTCTTTGTCATATTGACTATCAAACATGCTGACATCCCATAAAACAAGACATGGAGCATTTAGTAGCTCATTAATGAACTAACGCTTTTTTTTTCAGTCTCTTCCAAATAATTATTATCTAGGCCTAAAAATTGACCATCAATATTGAGCATCACCGAAACAAGTCTTGACATGGGCCAATATCCCAGTCAACAACAATGTTAGTTAGATATAGAGAAACCAACACAACAACACCACCTTTCCCATTAGAAAGATTAAAGTAAAAATAATTAACCCCTAACTAATAATGGATAGGTCTATATGCAACGTAAACCCTACAATTTTGAGTTCTTGCAAACAAGAATATTTCTCCCACTAAGAGAAGTAAATAGGTGGAATACAATGTGTTTACTTCCAAGTTCATTCAATCCCTATACATTCCAAGGTCACTTTCATTAAAAACTCACAACATTTTTCATATCGACCTTATTGTCCTTGAGGCCAAGGAGAACATTAAAAGGGTTATTTATGGTGTTACAATTTAACCAAAAATCCCCAAGGGTGGTTTGTATCAATTGTTTCAACATCAAATACATTTTCCTTTTCCTAAGTATACATGATCGATGGAGGAGATTGATCTCTATGACTACCACCCCTTTGATATATTGGGAAAGAGGAAGGTGTTCTAGTAGTTGATTAGAGCCAACTACGATTGGGGCCTTGGGTGTTTGGACATTAGGGACCTAATCCTCTATTCTTCCTTACAACCTAAGTCCAAATAGCTTCACTTACATTTTTTTTCCTAGGAAGCATGATGGGGGGGATTAGGTGGGTGGGGTCAACTTTGAGTTAGCTAGGAACATAAGAAAGTACTCTCGAATACGATGACTCGAGCTTTGAAAATCAAAGTAGGTATTGGACATATTAATGTAGACAACCAATTGTCTATGGATTTGATTCTTTATTTGGATGAGCACAAACTCTTTGAGCTCCTAGAGAATATTGACCTTAACATTGACTCGGTGTTGAGGACGAGGAATAATGAACCCTCTAGTATCATGGATATGAAACCCCTTAAAGGGGCGTAGATAAATTCTAGGGTTGGCCAAAGTTACATTGGGAGGATAAGGAATTCCAACTAGACTAGACTCAATAGTTGAGCACCTTTATCAATAAAAAATTCCTAAGACCAAGTAGAAAATATAACAAGGATATTCTTGCATACCTAGGATCCTCTATGAAATATCACATTTACATAGCTATGGTCAAAAATCTAAAATAGTAAGAAGTCCTTTGTCATAGAGCATGTATGGGTGCGGTGCCAACCATGTGGCTCCCACACATCTCTATTTGACCCTCAAATAACTTCCTTATTAAGCACCATCCAAACAAATTAACCTAGAATATATCCCACTTGAAAATGATTGCATAATGATATCATTACTTAGAATTAGAAATTTCAATATCAAGAGGATGATTCAACAAAACTAACTTTTGGGAGTATTTGACACCATGGACACTCTCCACAATAATATTAGTTCCAAACAAAACAATATGTTGTTTAGGTGATGATGAGGTACTCAACTTATAATTGAAAACCGTGCCCTAATAGGCTATCCATATCTCTTTCAATGTGAAAATATTGGATAATAACTCCACAATAACCCAAAATATCACAATATATAGCTCACCAAAAACTAATCTTAAATTAATTAATACTCTCATGGACATCTTTCACAAAGACACTGGACAATTGATTTTGGTATTAGAGGTTATAAGCAAAGCCCCCAAATTTCGATAAAATCCTTATTTTTTAATCAAGATAAGCACATAGGAGCACTTTACTAGTAATTAAGTTGACTAAGAAAACAATTGAAATGTATAAATAGAAGGAATCATAAGACGAATTTATTCAAGCATTTAAATGGACTTCATCACATCAAATACAATGGGTTGCTGAATACCATGGGTCCGTAAACTACCAACGGTAAATCCATTAATGACCACATCAATGTTATCTTATCTACTCTATGTCCGAGTCAAGATTAACTCAAAATCCCCCCCTTTAAACTTGACTTGGGATATTTACCTACCCCCCACACAGTGTATTTACCAGTTTTATAGGAATACAACATGTCCCCCCCCCCTCTCTATCACCTAAGTCTATGTCTAGACTTTACACTGACGAAGTTTCAAACTAGGGTACACATGCCTAAATAGGTCTTACATCAATATTCCCATTTTACATATGTGATAAAATACAACTCCAAAAGTAATAATTTACAATTGTATTCCATAGCACATGATATTATGAAACATCAACCAACTTCATTACCAACATCCCTCCTACTTCAAATATAATTAGCGGAATCAAGCACTCCTTAACCAAACACTTCTTCCTCAATGTTTTTTTTCCCATGATTCAATTTAATCTTTGTAATGCATTTCCTTGTGCCATTTTACCATGATTTATATACCCATGAACCATTCTTCATTTTGTGTCTCCCATACTCCCAACATCATACCACTCTTGTGAGAGAGTCCAAGTCAACCCATGATTTGATACCACATGTTAAAAAACTAAGAGAGAAATATCAAATACAACACAAAATCCATGCACATAGAAATACCAACAAGCACTAGTACATTTGGGTCATTTTATGATGTTGTGTTCATAGAAATTACCACTTTATATTGTTGGGAGAATGATAAACATTAGACCCCCTCAAACGTCGTTTCACATGATGTCATTATACTGATGACACACATATCGCCGCTTGTGCGACATTTCTAGCGGACACGTGTCATCTATAATTTCACTGTCCAAGCCCATTATTAACGTCACAACCATGACGCTGGAATGTATCACCTGCGACACCACAGGCCATTGCAAAATATACGTCCATTGAGTCGGACATGCAACATCGTGGGACCCGCAGTGGACGTCACAAGACCAACAAGGGGCCTATATATTTGACATTTACGCTATATCAACGACGGGAGGGATGTTGCATGCTACATCGAAAGAGGAATGTCAGATGACCGAAGAGGGTTATATATCTTTGATGTTTATACTATATCAGCGATGGGAGGGACGTCAAAAGACCGACAACCTGTTGGTATTTAAAAAAACATAAAAAAACAAAACAAAGCATAAAAGGATAAGAATAATCTTGGTGTCACGGACTTGGACTTGGTATTGATCCACCTTGATGTATGGTTTATTTATGCTCTTCAATTTGTTGTTCATGTCATTGTAGATGTTTCTTGTTTTCATTCTCTTATAAAGGCTCAGTAATGAATTCATTCATCTAGGAGTAAAGCAATGTGACAAGCCTCTCACTTTTGATTTATTTTGTGTTTTATTTCGACTGTTTTTCTCCTTTCTTCTATCAATTAAGTTTCATCTTTGGAATCACATTTAAGCCATAAAACAATTCCCTTATAATTTGATTGATGAGTGGCAATCTTACCCCTCCAAGACTAGTTTTATCAACAAATTTCTAGAAAAAAATTAAGGTTCGGTTGCATCATATTAAGCCCTTTTTACCTTTTTACCTTACCTTAAATATGAATTGATCAAATAGTTCCTTCATCTATTAGTTGGTGGAATATGGTAAACAAGCCTTTTCTACCATATGACCTAATTCAAACTAGTTTTTTGTGACATACTTGTTCTCTCGTTTATCCAATGCCTTATGACTCCATTACCCCATGAATGACATGCATTGGTTTCCTTCCATCTCTTTTCCTTCCTTATTTTTGTCCTTCATTTATATATATTGTCCTTATCCCAATCACATTCCATCCCATTTCATATATTACAACAACCATACATTTTTTTAAGGCTTACTCTTCCTATGTCACCTAAGAACCCCACTCCATAGACTTAACAATCTTATTTTTAGGGATTAGCCAATTTCATCAAAATTGGAGGGTGTTGACTTGATAAAAAAGGTGGATGGACTTGTATCTACAAGTAACACCAAGCACTAGTACTGAATCCTAATATCCCTGATGGATCGAGGGAGAGGAAAAGGCCGATGCTAGAGCAAAAGGGTGCTATTAATGATGAGGACCCCAATATAGGGCATGATTTCAATGATATGTAGTTATTTATTGTAGCATGATCGTTTTAGGACTCTGGAGGCCAATTAGAGCCTCAATGTTTATGTATTTTGTTGCAGACATGTATTGCACTTGGTGTTATTTTGTTATATTCACCCTTGCATGGTATATACATGAGAAAATTTTTCATATTTTGGGTCTAATGACTGGGATTTACATTGATGTATACGAATAAAAAAAATTCATCAAAATTTGAAAATTTTATCTGTTTTGGTCCACTAATTTTGTTTCTAGTTTTATTCTTGGCACTAGTGTTTTGGGATGGACCAGTTCGGTTTTTTTTTTTTGGTCGATAGGTTCAGTGTCAATTCCAGTTCTAACAACATAGATTTCTAACAATAATTATAAAAAATTAAGTAATAAATGTCAAAATCATAAATTAGCCAACACTTGCCCTTCTTCTTCCATGTGCTCCAACACCAGTGCATCCTAAACGCCAAATCTAAGGGAAACACTCAAAAAATCTATTGCAAATGTGAATTTTTAGCTCCAAGTAATTCCCAACACCAAAGGGATGCCTCACACCAACTAACAATGAATTGAAAATGGTGAAAACAATTTTATTTATGGTTTGCATAGGTTTCAATATAAAGAAGAGGGTAGGTGGACCAACTAGGAGAGGGTGGGAGTGATTACAATTTTTTCTTTTTGTCATTGCATAGACCAACACTTTGGGGATGTGTAGAGATTCCTCATTCCATGAGGAACAAGAACAAGGACTTACCCCCCTACATCCCCAACATACCCTGCCAAATAGAGTATGGCCTATCTGTACCCAATATGTACCCCACATATCCAATACATCATCCCTGTCCAAGACATGTCAATAAGGTGAGAGCACAAGTCTCATGTAACACCGTTACATATACTACTTGTATTCTAAATAAATATTCAATATTTGACTCTACCAATGTTGAAAATGGTGTAGGTTTCACTTTCATCCTTGGTCGACCTTATATTGTAATCATTACTATATTTCTAGGTTTGGCTAAGCCCAACCTTGTACACCTAGACTCAAACCCTACTGGGGAAATTGCCCTACCCCTTGAGTTGGATATTTATAGACCCATTATCATTTGTAATTTAACTCAAGTGATTCCTATTCATCTTTTATCAAAGTGATTCTTTTCACTATATCTTGTGAATCTCAAGAACCAAACATGACTCTAGAACATCTAACAATAAAGAGAGGATAAGCACACATGAAGAACAATGTATGCATGATTGTTGTCCTTTTCAATTGAACAAGTGTTTAAAGCAAAGGTTTTTTGACATCACATTTTAGTCCACCCTGTAGATTTCCCCTTCATCATGGCTCATTGCTAGTAATGATTCTCAAAA